>PVJH01028696.1:6345-27101 GCA_004026705.1 Nesogale talazaci
AAGGAGAGATAGGAGAGAGTGAAATAAAGGAGTCAGATAAATTTTTTTTTTGGCATCACTGCCCTCTGGTGGTTGTGGGCGCTACCCAGTGCTGCTCCTGAGAGCTGCCACTGGATTTGAACCGGCAAGTCCGCGGGCCGCAGTCCTGCACTCAACCACTTATGCCACCAGGGCTCAGCGGAGTCAGATACATTTTATGGTAGCATGCTCACCTCCCAGACGGCCATGATGTCAACAGTAAGGTGCCCAAACAGGGCAAGCAGGAAGCCCAGAGTCTGAAAGCTCCAGAGAGCCTGGGCGAGCAGGCTGGAGGGATTTGCTAGGGAGCTGGGCAGAGGGAGTGTGCCAGAGAGAACCGGGGCCCAAGCTGGAGGAAGTTCCGGCACGAGAGAGGAAGTTTATTGCTCACCACAGTTTAAATCTACTTCGGGGGCATGATTACACAAGTCACAGGAAGAGGATGTCCAATGACAGGAACGGGAGGGACTAGGGGTATACATGTGACAAGAAAGGCAGACCTTAGACTCAATATGGCAGTCTAATTTTGATCATTCTTGGGTGGGCTTGACCTCCCTGTCTCTCCTATAAGAAAGTAGTCTAGTATCCTTATGAGAAGGGAGTGGGCCCTACTTAGGTTGGGACAGGCTATACAGCCTGAGTGCTCTAGATGGCTGATAACCCTTAGAGAAAATAGCTCCTGATCTACTCTGGTTTACCTCCAAAGTGTATAGTCAATTTCCATGTGTAGCAAGCAGCTAAGTATGGCATATGTTTGGGGGAGACAACTTGGGAGAAATCATTCTGTTCCCCACAGATTTTCAAATCTAGCATGATTAATGGAGAAAAGCGGAAGTAGTCATGAATTTCATCTTGCTTGGATCCACACTCAATGCTCATGGAAGCAACAGGTAAGAGGTCAAAGGGAGCATTGTATTGGGTCAATCTGCACAAGACTTCTTTAAAAGTGTTGAGAAGCAAGGCTGTCAATTTGAGGCTTTCCTCATAAGCATATGAAACATGGACGTCCAATGGGAAAGACTGAAGAAGAATCACGTCTTTGAATTAAGCTACTGGTGAAGAATATTGAAAATATCACAGATTTTCAAAAGAACAAACAAATCCATCTTGGAAGAAGATGGAGACGAAGATGGTAGAATGTCATCTGAGACATTTTGGACATATTGTCAGTAGAGACCAGTCCCTAGAGAAGGACATTGTGCTTGGTGAAATAAATGGGCACCCCCCCCCCCCAAAAAAAAAGGAAGATCTTTAACAAGATGGATTGACACAGGGCTTGTGTCTCTGGGTTCACATCTAAGAACAATTGTGAAGGTCGCCCGTGACCTGGCAATGTTTTGTTCTATTGGACATAGGGTTGCTTATGAGTCAGAACTGACTCAAGTGCACTTACCAACAACAACAACAACAACAACAACAATGTATCTCGAGTCTATCTTTAAGCTATAAAAAAGACTAAGCATGCAACCAGAAACAAAGTTGAGGAAGAGATTTGCCAAGTCACCCGTGGATCCCCCAGGACCGCAAAAAAGAGAACCTTCTGCCCGAGTCAACAGAAAGAAAGCGTCCCCCTCAAGGCCGCCCCCTGAACTTGGACTTCCAACCTCATAAGCAGTATAAAAGAAATTTACACTTGTCAGAGTAATTCGCTTGCTAGTTCATGGCAGCACTTGATAACTAAGACACAGGCATTCTATTGACTGGGGAGTAATACAGTTTATAGCTTAGTTTTGTTACAAAAACAATTTATGCTTTATAACTAAATGTAAAATATTTGACAGTTAAGTGTCGACTTATTTGACTCTGGTGTGTTTGCATTTGAGGGAAATTGTGGTTATAAACATGCATTAAAATTAACATCCCTTGAAGAATGAGGAAGTAACTATTGCAGTCAGTAAATTGTTTCAGTCTCTGACCGCAGAAGCAGAGGCTAGCAACAAATTTGATTTGCAAAGTAAATATAATTTCTTCAGTTGGGTTCAGCTTGTTGTTTTCTGCAAGAAATGTATTTTCCTTTGCACTGTGAAAAACACAGATTAGCATTTTTCAGATCATTAGGAATCAAATACAGTATCATACAAGCATACAGAAAAGAGGGCTAAATTTATCTTCCAGACACAGATGATGTTCAGAATAGGAATGCTATGTCACTAAAATTCAGATATTAGGTTGGTGGGGCTCTGTTCTTATCCACCTCCCCCCCCCACCCCACCCAAAAATGACTTTGTTGTGTGACGGGACTGGACTGGACCTTGTCTGGACCTTCTCGGTGCTGCCATCTTTGAACTGATGTGTCTTCAGGATACAGCTTTTCCAGATGGCGAACAAAGATGCCAATTGTTTGCAGCTAAGGTGGCTAACACCATGTCATGTAAATGTGCACAGAATGCATTTGCCATTGTCATTAGCTTTAAGTCAAAGCTATTCCCTCCTAAGTCACCTTGAATCCAAAACATTCTCTATAGTACCCAGTCCAGGACACCAGCCTCTTCATCATCGGCATCAAGTAGAACCGACCTCAGGACTTTGAGGCTTTGTCCCTTTTTCTAGCCCCCATCTTGACTGGCAAAACCCCAGACACTCCCATCTTTAAGTGAAAGCAATTGTCAAAGAAGGTTCTTTTCTGGGACTGAGCCCCGGTGGCGTAGTGGTTATGCGCGGGATGCGGCCAACTGGGTTGGAGGTTCAAATCCAGCAGTGCTCTCCAGGTCCAAGGCTGGGCCTCCTACTTCCACCACCAGGGGCAGTGATGCCCCAAACAAACAAAAACTAACAAAAAACAACAACAAAAAGAAGGTTCTTTTCTCAAAGCAGTACTATACAAAATGAGCACTTGGTAAAATATGGTTCTCAATGATAAAGATATACTTCTTTAAAACAAGCCGCCTTCTTTTGTACTACAGGCTTGGCAGGAAGATGAAGGGTGACCTACCAGACACTTTGCATAAAGGAAGCCAGTTGCCATAAAGTCAGTTGTGAAGCATAGCAGTCACACCTTGGGTGCCAGACTCCAGAGGTTTCTCAAAGCAGCTCCCCAGACTTTTCCTCTGAGACAAAGACCCGATGGGGGTGTACCCCATTGACCCCACAAGAGTCAAATGGCTAACATCTGACAAAGCTGGGGTTCATAAATTAGCAGAACAGCTCCAGAGCACCTTTCCAGGTCAAAGGTGGAGTTGTAGGGGTTGAACAAACAGTCATCTGAATAAACAGGAAATCATGTGAACAGAGAGGACAATGGAGGTGTGTGTGGTGGTGGGGGGGAGGGGGGATGCAGCTCCCTGGGGACAGGTTTAGGTACCCTTATCCCCCTGCCAACGACATTTGAAGTTGACCCCGGTGGGCATTGACTAGAACAATCTATGAGCTGTCCCTGTTGGCAAGGAGCTGGTTCCATTTTTGAGAAACTGGCTGAGCCAGTCCGAGGTGGGGGGTGGGAGCTGAGAGGGAAGGAAGCCCTGAGGTAGACGAAGGCCCTGCAAGCTGAAGAGGAAACAGACATTTTGAGTCAGCAGCGAAAGTTGGTGAGCCTTCAGATGTACGGATACACAGAGAAACCATGTGTCTTATGATTCTTCTCATTCAGTTCTGGGGCCTGCTCCTTAGAAGTGAAGAAATAAAACACTGTGGGGAGGGCTGGCTGTAATCCGTTTCACAGGGTTCTTACCCTCTAAAGGGCACTAACCACATCCTACTCCACATCTTGTGTCTTTATCTTGTGTCTCTAAGCAAAGAAAAAATAAATCATAGTTGGGTTCTAAATGAAGCTGCTTACCACAAAGATATCGAAATTATTCCTAGCCTCTCACAGAATTCCTCAACACAGCATTGGAAAATGAGGAAATATCAGGAAGAGAGAGATACTTGGAAAAATGAACATTTTTAAAAGTTATGTTCTCATGACAACAAATGCACAAATGTGGTCTGCATACAATCAATGTATGTATTGATCGTGATAAGAGTTGTATGAGCCCCCAATAAAATGATTAAAAAAAAAAGTTACGTTCTATCCAATCAATGAGTGTTTACTGGGGGATTTTATGAGGTGAGGAGGAGCCAAACTGACCATTCCCCTAATTTCACAGATGGTACGGGCCAAAGGAGAAGGTGCCGAATAGACAAAGGACATAAGTAAACATGCTTAGACATATTAGGGATGTCCGGGTTATGTGTATACAAGAAAATGCATTTTGGAGCAAAACACATGGCAAACAACGGACATACAAAACTGGGTTGTGGCCTTTGTCTTTTAGGGTATAGCCTAGAAAAGACTTCCCACTAAGGTAACTTGTTCATGAAAAATATGAGGAAAATGTGGAAATTCTCCCTGAAGAAAAGCACTTTTACAACAGAGTAAAGAGAAAGTGCAAAGGCCTTGAGGCAGGAACAGGTTGTGGGTGTTGGGGAAAATGAAGAAAGGGAGTGTGGTTGCTGTACAGTCCTGGGGAGAGAGGTCAGTGGGCCGGGGTCTACCAAGCTGCAGGGGTCCTCAAACTTTTTAAACAGAGGGCCAGTTCACTGCCCCTCAGAGTGTTGGAGGGCCAGACTACAGTTTTGTTTTGTTTTGTTTTTTTAAGCTATAAACAAATTCAATGCAGGCCCCCTGAATGCTTTGTCTTTTACGGTGAGTAGAAGAAAAGTCACTGGCGGGTTTCTTAATGGACAATGATTTGGAAAGTCTACATATATATTAAGAGATGACAAAATTTAGTGTTGGAGAAGATGAAGGATAGAGTCAAGAATGACTTCACTCATTTTTTTTTTTTTGTCCAAGAAGTGGTGGAAGGGAGTGGGGTTGAGGGGGGGGGGGTAATTGCCATTTTTATTTCATTCCATTTCAGCAAAAGCACCTGGGTGGCACAGAAGGCTATGCATAGAGTTGCAACAGCAAGATCACTGGTTCATGCCCACCCTCTGCTCCCAGGGAGAAAGATAAAACTATCTACTCCTATTAAGATCTCAAGTCTCTGAAGCCCCAAAGGGCAGTTCTCCTCAGCCCTGTAACAACACTCTGAGTCAGAATTGATCCGATGGCATGGAATTTGCTTTTTTGTTTATTCATTTTGTTTTTTCCACTTCCGGAAAAGACTAAAAGTGGAACTTCTAAGGAGGGAAATAGCAGGGTTAAGTTGAAAATTTAAATTTCATATGCCTATTAAATCTACTCAAATAGAGGTGTCAGTAGGCACTTGAGTATATGAACCTGGAGCTCCTGCTGGTGATGTATGCTGAATACATAAACATGAAACTATTTAGCATATAGATGGAGTCAGTACCAATAGAAAAGAGGTCCAAAGAAAGAGCCCTGGGACATGTTCACACAGAGTCTGTGTCCACTGCTATCAATCCATTAGAATCAGTAGAAAACAAATAACCGGGCATAAACAAGCCAGTAGTTGGAAGTAAGCATGATGGCTAATTAGCAGGTCCATGGAATCAACCAAGAGCCGAGGTTCTTTGATCTCTGTGCTCAACATCCTACATACATGACTTTCATCCTCAAAGTTGCCTTGGAGGTCAACGATGGCCACTGAAGCGATGATCAGGTGGGGTGGTTCATTTCATGTGTCAACTTTTCTAGGCTATGGTTCTCAGTGGTTTAGCCAAATGTTAGTTTAGTTGCTTTTATATCCTGTAATAATTTCAATAATGTAGTATGAGCAACCAATCAGGTAAAAAGGGATTTTCCTCATATTAAAATATTGCTTCTGGAGCTGAGCCCCGGTGGTGTAGTGGTTGTGCGCAGGACTGCGGCCCACTGGGACGGAGGTTTAATTCCAGCAGTGGGGCTGGGCCTCCTACTCCCACCACCGGAGAGCAGTGATGCCCCCCCCCCCCAAAAAAAAAAAAGAAGAAGAAGTATAGCCAGAATTCTCCTTGGAAGCAAGGATAGTGACACCTTGTCTCTCATCTCAGACATGTGATCAGGAGGTACTGGTCCCTGGGACAGGACAGGATGCTCGGGAAAGCAGAAGGACAGTAAAAAAGATGCAGACTCTTGATGAGATGTCTTGACCCTGTGGCAACCACAGTATGCTCAAAGAGCACACTTGTCAGGGGGGCGCAGGGCAGGGCTGGCTTTCATTCTGTTGTATCGAGGGTCACTGGGATTCAGAACTAACTTGATCACACCAAGCAGCAGCATTTCCCTTGGATGAGTGTCGGTACTCTGAGGATTTTGTTGGATTCTACGTTATCAAATTTATGTGTATTCAGCTTTTTCTTGTAGCATTCTCTCACTGGCCTTTTAATGTCTGTGGATGTGGTCAGTGGTGAGGTGTTTCTCTACTTTTGGTATTCTTTTGTATGGCTTTTTTTGTATGGAAATGGAGCAAGTTGGAAGTAAGGTTCTGCTGAATTCTAACTAAAACAGAAATATGAGAAAAATGTTCTTGACATTTTCAACATTTCTTTTTCAACCCAGGCCCAAGAATTTGGATTTTAGGTGACAGCCACATGTGAAAGAAGAAAACTGAGTTCACTGACGACCTTCGTGCTGCTGTAGGACTTACACTGGCCAGCCATACCACCTACCAGTGAAGAAGTCACTGAGTAAGACTCTGTGTGAATATTCTTTTTGGTGCCCAGGAATTATTCAGGAGCAAAAATAAAAATGAATAGATGCTCAACATTGCTACTATTTGAATATTAATAGGAATGTGACTCATTCCCCCAAATTGGTGAATTTAGACATAAATGCTACATGTAGACTATTTGGGAGGTGGGAGTGGAATAGGTGTCTAATCATAAATTACAAGGCAATCTTTATTTAAAAGGGAAATTGAAGGCAGAAGTTGAATATTTCTGTAAAATATTTAATCATTTTTATAAGGATAGATAGTTAATAACACCATTATTTTTTCAATGATTTCATTGGGGGCTCTTACAGCTCTTATAACATTCCATACATCATTTGTATCAAGCATATTTGTACACATGTTGCCACCTTCATTTCCAAAATATTTTCCACTTGAGCCCTTAGTATAACCTCCTCTTTCCCCATTCTTTTTTTTTTTTAATATATAAATAATTTCATTGCGGGCTCATAAAATTCCCCAAATATTTAATCATTTAATAGCAATTTCAATTTTAATAGTTGTAGGAAATTTAATTATAGTACAGAAGCAAAATCATTGTATTCAATAATCAGCACATGTTGCAATATTTTTTAGTTCTGGATTATAGTCATATGAGAATATAAGGTAATGAAAATGCATTTTAAGAATTGAACTTCTTGGGGCTGAGCCCTGGTGGCATAGTGGTTGAGTGCGGGGCTGTGGCCCACTGCCCTGGTGGTTCAAATCCAGCAGCAGCTTTCCAGGAGCAAGGCTGGGTCTCCACTCCCACCAGAGGGCAGTGATGCCAAAAAGAAAAATTGAACTTCTTTTGGGCTGAGCCCCAGTGGTGTAGTGGTTGAGTGTGGGACTGTGGCCCATTGGCTTGGCACTTCAAATCCAGCAGCAGCTCTCTGGGAGCAAGGCTGGGTAGCTCCCACGACCACCAGAGAGCAGTGATGCCCTCCCCCCCCCCCAAAAAAAAAAAAAAGAAAGAAAAAAGCCTCAACCTCTTTTATTTTTTTAATTTATTTTTTGGCATCATTGCCCTCTGGTGGTGGGAGTAGGAGGCCCAGCCTTGCTCCTGGAAAGCTGCTGCTGGATTTGAACCTCCAACCCAGGGGGCCGCAGTCCTGCGCACAACCACTACGCCACCAGGGCTCAGCTGAACCTCTTTTATTTTTAAATCATTTTATTCAGGGTTCTTATAGCTATTCTAACATTCCATACATCAACTGTATCAGCCAGATTTGTACATATATTGCCATCATCAATTTGTAAACATTTACTTTCTATTCGCGCTCTTGAGATCAGCTAAATTGGTCCTCTTTTTAACTTGTTACCCCTCTGTTCTTCTCTTACTGTGTTGTATATGGCTAAGCATTTCTTTCTTTTCCCATCATTGTCCAGCATTAGATTTGTCATTCACTCGTGAGTGTGAAGAACACATTCTCAAGAATTTGCATATTCTCGGGCTGAGCCCCGGTGGCGTAGTGGTTGTGCACGGGACTGCGGCCCACTGGGACAGAGGTTCAATTCCAGCAGTGGGGCTGGGCCTCCTACTCCCACCACTGGAGAGCGGTGATGCCCCCCAAAATTTGTGTATTCTCATTTTGCTCCTTTTTTTAAAAAGGACAAACATAATAAATCCCAACAAAGCTGTACTATCTTAAATTCCCAAGTAGTTAACTACCTTTCATGAATTTATCATTTTAGTCTATTCATTTATGTAAATTAATATTTGTGGGAATTATATCATCAATCACACTCTGTGCTCATGCCTTGGTTTGCACTCAGAGAAACACAGTGAAAATGCATCTGTTCAATATTTTATAAATATTTTCATATAAAAATAATATGTTTCTATTTAACATGTTTTCTGGTCAAACATTAAAATAACATTTTTCTGACCCTTTTAAAATATAGCTTATAAAATAAGCTATTAGTTATGATGGAGATTACGAAAATTATCCATTTAATAGCACAAGAATGAGCAAAATAAAAGATATCACTTTCCTAATTTTTTTCTAAGTAATCAAGGAGAGAGAAAAAAAATCCCTTGCCAAAAGAGCTACTAAAGAGTAGGAAAAACAAAAAAAATAAAGCACTGGAATGTCCCAAGCGACTTGACTCTCTCTCTTTTGAACTTTTCGTCACCTTTTCCGCTCACTCTCTTTCTCTTTTTCTCAGGATACACCAAAAAACCCAAACTCACTGCCATGGAAACAGTGCTGACTTCCACCCTCCCATGCCGGGTTTTCCAAGATTGTAGCTATTTATAGACGTAGAAAACCCAGTCTTTTTCTTGTCAAGCTGCTGATGGTCTCAATCTGCCAATGATGCAGAGTTCAGCCCCAAGAGTAAACACTATCCTCCCTTTTTTCAGGATATACAACTTACACAATTTTTTCCCACCCTTTCGGCTCTTACTTTGGTAAAGGCTTACAGAAAAAAAATCCATTTTTAATTTTAAAACTACACATTTTATTCCTCCTATTAAGTGCAATCTCCACAATGAACCTTCCCTTACCCTTCTCACTCCATGAGCTTCATGTTTCTATGCCTCCTTTCCTAACCCTTTATCCTTGGGCAAATACTGATCTTTTAATAACAAATTTGGGTAAAAACTGCTCTTTTGATCTCAAATGATTATTGTAAGGCTTGTGTACCCCACTAGCAGTATTGTTCCCTTATAGACCTGTCTGCTGCTTGGTTAAAAATTGAGCCATGGGGGTGAACCGACTTTCAGACTTGAAGGGTGACTAAAGGCCAGAGTCTTGGGGCTCCAGCAAACTCTAGCCAACCAACTTTTTTATGGTTTTCTCCCATTCTATCTAGGTTCAGGTGACCAGACGTCCCGCTTTTTAACAATTTAACAACGTCCCACGGCGTTTTAAAAGTAAACTAAACATATTACAATACTATTTTTGCATTCTATGAAAATTTTTGTTTCTCCATATAGACCAAATTTTTAATCAAGAACCCCCCCCCACCCCTGCCCCCAGTCAATGATGTCCCGCTTAAAATCTGTGCCACTTTAATCTAGGACCTTCTCATGGGATCCCTTTCAGAGCAATTGGTAGTAGCTGGCACCACCTTCTTTTCCTGGTCAGAGTCCTGTAGGCTGATGTTGGTACGCTCCATTGATTCACTTAACCCATTATATCCATGTGTCTTTGATTTTCTTCCCTTTTATATTTTCTCCAGACAAGAAGAGATTCACCTTGGATGGACACTCATTGGTCCCAAGACCCCAGTCACTACCACTAAAGTAGAACGTAGAACTTTGTCTCTATGGACTATGCTATGCCAAGGGGTCTTGGTGTTTTAAGCCTAGTGACATATTCTCTGAAGGCTTTGGGTTGTGCCTAAGAAATTTTTATAGCTTTTCTCCAGGTATGCCACCACATCCATGGTTATATTTGCAGCCATGGTAAATGTACACATATCTTCTGCCACAATTGCATATTCCATTCAAAATGGCTAATTATCCGTCATTTCGCCTAGAATGTCCATCTTTAGGTATGCCATTTCCTTTTGACAACTTCCAATTTTCCTAGATTCATATTTTGTATATTACAACTTCCATTGATTAATTGATATTTGCACTGTTTCCCCCCCCCTCGTTCGGAGCAATAACCCAGCAGCAAATGATGGGCCCCAGGCTCGACTCTGTCCATGGCATTGTTGTCAACTCTCCTTTGAGAAGGGACTCTTCTTCAGTCACATCTCCCGTGCCTTCCAACCTGCTTCTACTCGTGAGGTTTCCTCTTTCTGACAATGTTTTGATAGTCTCCCTAAGGGGGCCAGTTCCTTAGAAGTAGCCGATTTCTTCTTGGTACATTGGTCATCTAGGATTTCTTTCTGAAAGCTTTTTATTCTTAATTGGGTGAAAGTTGACACGGCAGATCAGCTTTCCACCCAACTATTCCTATACTTTTTGTTTCATGTAATTAATTGCATTCCCCACCATGTACCACCACTTATCCCATTTTCTCCCTGAGTTTTCTGTTGGCATTCCGTCTTTCGTAACCCTTCTGAACACTGTGCTGGAGTAATTGCTGGTCTTCGGGTGGATAATTATGCCGAGGTTTGTGTACCTCCCTAATGTTGCTGTTCCCTTTATAGACCTTTGTTTGGCTGTCATTTAAGCCACGTGGATGAGCTCATTCCCAAATCTGAAGCATGATCAAGGGCTAAGTCTCAGGAGTTCCATCAACGTCTATCTGACAAGTAAGTCCAGTCTTTTTTTTATAATTTTGAGTCTTGTTCCAAATTCTCCTCTCCTTCTATGTAGTCACTTCTTATGGGATCAATTTTCTTTAGATTGAAAAACCAAGTGGGCAATAGGAGACATTGGTCAGTGTAAGACAGGAAAAATTATTAACAAGTTATAAATTATCAAGGGTTTTTGAGGGGAGAAGGGTGGGGGAGGGAGGGAAAAAAATGAGGGGTTGAGGGCTGAGCCCTGGTGGCATAGTGGTTGTGCGCGAGACTGCGGCCCACTGGGATGGAGGTTCAATTCCAGCAGTGGGGCTGGGCCTCCTACTCCCACCAGCGGAGAGCAGTGATGCCCCCCCCAAAACAAACAAACAAACAAACAAAAAATGAGGGGTTGATCCCAGGGGCTCAAGTAGAAAAAAAATGTTTTGAAAATGATGATGGCAACAAATGTACAAAAGTGCTTGACACATGGATCGATGGATGGATTGTGATGAGAGCTACATAAGCTCCCAATAAAATGATTGAAATAATAATAATTCTTTGAATGTGGGATGATTGGTAATAACTGCTCTCAAATAACTGCTCTCTGACTGCTTGAAAAAAGTCTCCATTTAACTTTGAAAGAATATTTATACTGCTTCTAGAATTACAGCGTGGTGGCTAAATTTTTGCAGCATCTTAAAAATACCATTCTATTATTTTCTAGCTTTCATCGTTTTATTGAAAGGTGAACTAAAAATGTTCTTTCTCTTTGGAAGTAATGCTCCACCCCCAATCCCTGGGTGCTTTAAGGCTTTTTTTTTTTTTAGGCATCACTGCCCTCTGGTGGTGGGAGTAGGAGGCCCAGTCTCTGCTCCTGTGGAGCTGGAATTGAACCTCCATGCCAGTGGGCCACAGTCCCATGCACAACCACTATGCCACTGGGGCTCAGCCTGCTTTAAGGCTATTTGTCTTTGATCTTAAGCAGTTTTTTTCCTTTGATGTACCTAAGTATGTGTGGATTTTAGAGACAGTTAACTTCTTTGGTTTTATGTCACTCTTCAATTTTGGAGTACTCTCAGCCTTTATTTCTTGAAATATTGTTTATTTAATATTCTCTTCCTCTTCTCCTTCTGGAGAATGTCTCATGATTTACCACATACATCTGGTTCTCTTCCATGCATATTTTTATCTTTAAAACAAAGTGTTCAGGCTGAGCCTTGGTGGTGTAATGGTTGAGTGTGGGACTGCGGCCCACTGGACTGATGGTTCAAATTCAGCAGCAGCTCTCCAGGAGCAAGGCTGGGCCTCCTACTTCCACCAGAGGGCAGTGATTTTCCCCCTCCCCCAAAATGTTCAAGCTGTAAGAGCCCCAAATAAAATGATCTTTAAAAATAAATTAAAAAAATTTATAAACTAAATTTTTTTCATACTTCTGACAGCAGTTTACTAGTTCTTTCTGCTCTGTTAAACTTAACCTATATGTGTTTTTGTTATTTGCATTTATGGACCCTAAAATATTTCAGTTGGTCTTTTTTTGGGGGGGCATCACTGCCCTCTGGTGGTGGGAGTAGGAGGCTCAGCCCCACTGCTGGAATTGAATCTCCATCCCAGTGGGCCGCAGTCCCGCGCACAACCACTATGCCACCGGAGCTCAGCTCAGAAAGTTTTTTTTATTGTCTTTTGATTGATTGATTGATTTGAATCTATCAAACTTATTTTAAATCTTTTTTTCTTATTTTAAATCTTAATCTATTATTTCCAATACAATTAACAAGCAGTGGTTTCTAGTGTTTGCTTCTCTTTTTTTGACATTTCTAGTAATTTCCCCTTGTCTTATAAAAGGCTTGGCATACTTTATTGACTGTGCAAGACAATAAATTATTTCATAGGGTTCTTCTAGCCCTAGTAGCCATAGTTTTTGTTACTCTCATGAAATGACCTTTGTTTTCCTTATAGACCTAAATAAGAAGTAGGTAGTATATTGATTTAATTATTGGACTTGGCTGTGAGTAACTGTTAACTGTGTTCAATGTGATTATCATTGTGTTGGGCATTAATCAAGCCAACAAGTAGTACAAGAAAATCTCACTACCACTGAGAAAGAAGAGCATGTCCTTTGGACCCTGAGATTCCTACACAGTGAACTTCCTTGACCTACGTGACAGTTTTGATATCTCACAATAGATCACAGAGAAGCAGCAACAGCAAGACTAGAAACCAGAGCATGAGAAAGACTGGTAAATTTCCCAGCCCACAGAGGAAGCAAGTAATGTTAAGTGCTTTGAGGCAGGAGGTCGGTTTTTGAAACAGGGTGGCCCTTTGCACCTAATTGGGCAAATTGGGTTTTACTGATCCGTGAAGCCAGAGTTGAATGCCCTCAGATTCAGTCTTATAGAAAAGTTTAATGCTCTTTGGGCATTTATTGGCAGCTCTAAAACAGCTTTGTAACATTGCCCAGCCAGGCAGAGGCCACAACAAGAGGCTGAGGCTAAATAGGCCTTTCAAGGGCAGCGAGTATCTTGATTAACAATTGTATCCTGAGCATTTATATATAGTTGCAGCCTGTTAAACCCCATAATTGTAAGCATAATCTATGAGTTCTGTGTGGTTGTTGTGAAAAATCACAGAACCTAATAGAAAAGTAGAATAAGGGGAAAGTAGAGTGCATGGGCGGAATGGAGGTGCCAGCACAGAGTTGAAGGAGATGGAGAGTGGAGGCACATCTGATTTCTGTCTGGTGGCAATTGGCCTTTGGGGCCAGAGGAGGTCAGATGTGGTCCCCTTGCAGTCCTAACAAGATGGAAAACATTGTTTATGAAAAATAAGGTTTTCAATAAAATATTCTTTTAGAGGGGTTTTCTTTTAAAATAGCGATCCAATTACAGGCTGAAATTACTGAAACCTGTGCTATTACTTGTTGTGAGGTTTGGTCTCTGTTCTGTTTTACTTCTATGATCTAAGCTTTCAAGTCTGTACTATCAGGATCTCACATTCCTGCAAATGTCTGAATTCCGTCTTGGTGGCTTTCAAACGCCCTGTGATTGTCCAAAGTTTGACTTAACATCTGTGTTAGTCCAGTTAAACTAGAGAAAAAAATTTCTTTTTTTCATTTTTTTTTTAGGCATCGCTGCCCTCAGGTGGTGGGAGTAGGAGGCCCAGCCTTTGCTCCTGGGAGCTGGAATTGAACCTCCATCCCAGTGGGCCGCAGTCCCGAGCACAACCACTATGCCACCGGGGCTCAGCCGAGAAACAAATTTCATAGACATGCATTTGGATATAAGGGTATGGTTTATTAACAAGAGGAATAGTGTGGGATGAAGACAGAACTTTCCCACAATTATTATACTCTGAAATATTAAGCAAGTAATTTACCAACATTTAGTGTGCTAGCCATTCTCATGGAAACTCCCAATTTTATGAGGCTTGCATGACTCAAGTTAGGAGAATGATCTGCTTCCCTGGAGGCCTATGGGTGGGATTCAAGAGTCATTGTCAATGACCCCTAACAATGTAAACCTGTTCACCTACCCCTGGGAGTCTGAAGTCCCTCCTTATCACATTCCTCTCCTCTTAGTCATGAGTCATCATCTTATAGGCCTTAAGACACACACACACACACACACACCCCTGCTCGTGACCCTCTCTCCTGACCCTCACTGCTGACCCTGAGTGCCGGACGCTCTCAACTCCTCACCCTCATCATGTAACCCCCTCTCCCTCCCTATCCATCTCCAAGCGGACCACCATCCACCACTGGGGCGGCAGTGAGCATGTTACCCTGATGTGATGTATGCCTGACTCTTATTATTACTTTCTTTCTCTCTCTGTCATGATCGCTATATCGTTATTATAACAAATAATAGTTATCGCTGCACAGCTGCCTGTTGAACCCTTGCTGTGAGTATATCAGAGGATTTATCACCCCCAGATAAATGTGTGGTGTTCAATGTGTGGTGTTCAATGGAAGGTCTCTTTTGAGTCAAATCCCGTGTAACAGCTGTGTGGCCTCATCGGACTGTGAAGTTCAATTGGGAAAATTTTTTGTTGAAGTGAGTTTTAGCCCAAGTGAGATATGGGTCAAACAAAGAGTAAGGAGTCAGAATATAAGTCTACTCTTTGCCACCTCTTGAAAAAACAAAATATAATAGTAACAAATGAGAAGTTAAAAGAGTTTTTTCAAGTTGTGAAGAGGTTTTATTCTGCCTTTCCAGAGTCAGGAACCTTTGATATAGAGATCTGGGATGAGATAGCATTTTGCTGAAGAAAAGCACACAGGGAAGGACATAGGATATCCATGCAGGCATGGGGACTGTGGGTACAGATCAGGACAGTGTTAGAACCACTGCAGGGAGAGTTTAGAAGAGTCAATAAGCAGGCAGCAAACTATCTAAATCTAGAAAAGCAAGTGAAAGCCTCTGTGAGTGAGTATCAAGTAGTTAGTGAAACTTTAGAAAGAACAGAAGTCACTGGGATTGATTTGTTATCTAAAGCCTCTGATTCTAAGCAAGACCTCAAGGCTGAAGCCTCTGTGTCCTCAGGGCACTGCAGGGCCCTAAGACTTAACAGGGATAAGGCACTAGAAGTTGAGAATTCCGAGGTCCACACCAAGGTCGTTAAGCAGCCCCAAGTAGTTGCCTTGCGTTCAAAGGCAGAGAAAGCAAAGACTATTAGCTCAAATCCGGCAAATAAAGAAATTAATTTAAACAGAGTTGAGAAACCTGAGCCTGAAAGAGAAGGGGAGACAGCACCCCTGCTAGAGGTTAGTGAAAAGTCAGGTTGTGAAACAATTAAGCGCGCCAGTGCTGGGGGGAGAAGTGAGATGACATCTAAAGGAATGCAAACTGAGGGATTTAGCATGAGAATGGTGGGATTTCAAGATATGCAGGCAGAGAAAGCCAGCTCAGAAAATAAAAATTTAGAGACAAAGAATAGCAAGGCACCTTTACTCCCAGGAGGGGAGCAAAGCCTAGTACAAGAAGGAGATTTAGAATTTAGAATGTCTTGTCCCATCAGACAGCCTTTAGGGAGACACCCCGAAGGAATTCACAGTGATGTTCCCATTGAGCTCCTAAAAGATCTCACCGTAGCAGTCAGCGACTCTGGACCTGACGCCCATGATGTGATTAGCATGATAAAGGCTGAGTCTGAGGATTGGATCCCTATTGACTGGAGAGCCTCGGCAGAAACGTGTCTCTATCCTAAGGTGTGTTTGCAATATCTGCTCCTGTGGAAGAAGTCAGTCCATTCACAAGCTCCTAGGAATGCTGAGGATGGAGTAGATATAGGAATGCATCAATTGCTAGGAGACGAGAAACCAGAGCACTTCAAACCTAAAGAAGAGAGCTTCAGTTGTGGAAACACTGGTCATCTCTGCAAGACAGGCAAGCCATTGAAGCTGGCCTCAGGGAGAAGTTTGAAGCCAGAGCCGGAGCACGGACCTGGGCCCCCAAGTTTTAAGTTTGAAAGAAAATAGCTTTAGGAAAAGAACTAATTGGGCAAGTCGATGTTTCTCAAAACCCAGCAGTGAAGAATTGCCACTAGTCAAACTTCCCGACAGAAAAATAGAGAGAAAAGCTTGGTCCTAGCCCTGCCCAGCAGAGCTGGGAAGGCAAGGCGTATGCCTTGGGGAGCAAAGAGAATTTCAAAGAAAATAGCGAGCATAATGCAGCCTCATGGCAGATTAGGCCTAACAAAGCTTGCAAAGAACCAGTTTCTGTTGTTGCTGCAGTGAGTTTAACTGAGCTCAGAACGGGCTGAGCCCTGGTGGCGTAAGTGGTTGAGTGTGGAACTGTGGCCTCCAGGCTTGGTGGTTCAAATCCAGCGGCTCACAGGCGCGGCACTGGGTGGCTCCCACAACCACCCGAGGGCAGTGAGGCCCACAAAAACAAAACAAAACAGCTCAGAACGTCCAACAGCAGCCTGTTGATTTCTACAAAGATCAGGAATTCATTGAAGGAGTAATCCAATTAATAAATCAGGAAGATTTAACCTAGGTACTCATGAAAATAAAGGAATTCAGATTGATAGTGGAGTTGATCAAAGCTTATGAGGAAAGACCAAAAGCTGTAATTAAATCAGAAATTATTAAGAGTGGTACCTGGGGTCCACTACCCAAAAGAACTATGGAATGTTTATTAGGAAGACCTAATCTTAATTCTAAAAGTTTTCAGAAGGTTAATGGAATTATTAATCAGGATTATAATGATGAAATTAAAGCAGTGATAGAGTCTGATATATCATGGTTCATAAAGGAATATTGCTTAAACCAATTCAGAAAACAATACCTATGTTTGACTACCCTATATTAAATCAAAAGGTCGTTAACAGTGTGGTAGTGGGGAGATAACAGCACTTCCACATGGATTTAGAAATTGAAAGGGATGAATTTAAAGTTACTCCCTCAATCCTACAGTATGGAGCGTCAGAAGGGTGATACGGCTTTATCAAACCTGTAACTTTATTGGTAAAATTAGAGAAGAAATCTCTGTTTGGTAAATTACTTCTCCAGCTAAATAAATTTCTTAAGAGTTTGTGCAAAATTTTAAATAATCCAGAGTTTGGTAAAGAACAATTGGTTAGCTCTCCCACTTCTCTGAGAGCTGGCAGCCAAAATCTACATAACAATAACATGGCAAACCTCACTGATCTGGAATCAAGGAAGTTCCCTATATAGGTTATAATGTCTTAAAACCTTTATCATTATTACAAAAGGGGGAGAAGAGAAATATTATGTCACAAATCATATCTAATAACCTTATCAAAAATTTTTTCTCCTTTTAAAAAAATTGTAACAAAATTAGGACAGGTAAATATGCATTTACTCTTTTTGTTTTGTTTTTTGGGGCATCACTGCCCTCAGGTGGTGGGAGTAGGAGGCCCAGCCTTTGCTCTGTGGAGCTGGAATTGAACCTCCATCCCAGTGGGACGCAGTTCCGTGCACAACCACTACACCACCGGGGCTCAGCCCTGCATTCACTCTTACAGAGAAAGTTGATCCAGAAAATTCTGAAGAAGATAATCACTTGGAGAAAGGCACATATATTTATATTCTTACGGAATAAAGCTGGCAAATTCCTCGAGAGAATGCAACTACGTTTGGAGAAGGAAGAACACAGAA
This sequence comes from Nesogale talazaci, assembly GCA_004026705.1. Taxonomy (NCBI): domain Eukaryota; kingdom Metazoa; phylum Chordata; class Mammalia; order Afrosoricida; family Tenrecidae; genus Nesogale; species Nesogale talazaci. The sequence goes on from PVJH01028696.1 coordinate 24,241, forward strand.
GAGATGGAGAAATCCCTTCACCACAATTCTATTTCCAGGTTGCTGACACCCCACAGGGAGGAGCTCTCTTTGTTTATGGGTTCACAGGTAAAGGAGACAGTGGAGCTCTCTGCAGCCAGCAAGGCCCAGAAGAGAAGAGAGAAGCTGCTGCTGTAATCCAGTCCTGCCATCACTGAAGAAATCCTGAACTTCAAGATCTCCCAGAGTCCAGAGAAAGACAATTGCTGCCTACTGAGATGCTTCTTCCATCGCTGATACTGTCTAAAGGACATTCTGGAACTCTATCGCAAGTGAACATTTTCTACGAGAGTGATGGGACTATTACTACAAACTATCCTTTTGCTGAAAGATCAAGATTTTGGAGTCTTTGATTTATGTTAAAATGTGATTGGAATGTAAATGATATGTAACTCTGTACCTGTATAATGTGACAAAGTGTAATTGTGAATTGCTTATGGAACATTTACAAGGATTAAGGGAAATATTTCAGTAGATGTTATTGAACTAAAAAGGGTTATAGTCTATACATTTAAAGACAAATTCAAGGCTTCTCCTGATACTGACGTTATTGAGCAATTGGTGAATGACATAGGAGGATTAGATCCGCGTGCTTGGATTTAAAGTATCTCTCACAGTCTGGGTTCCAGCCTAACAGTGCTGCTTGTTACCATGATTTTTGTCCTGGCTGTAACGTGTTGCTTCCATAGAAAGCTGAGGCGCATGAAAGATAACAGTGCTGCCTCCGCAGCCCTTCTCAACTTCATGCTTGGAGCCAACTCTGTGGGGAGTGGCTATGTGGGAAGGGAATGTTAGGGGACAATCCTCACTGGAAGCCTTGAAGGCTTGGCTTCGACGTAGAGGGGCCTCTACAATGTGAGGTAAGTCTAATCACAGTCTCATAATTCTGCCTCCCGTTTGTCCTTGGTGCTCAGTGCTGCGGTGAAGTTGTCTCCTGCTGGCGCATGGCTGTCCACTGCACAGCCAGAAGCTTTACTGTGAGAGCAAACGTTCGTGATTGGTTCTACAATATCTTCCAGCTGCAGAATCCCATCTCTCTCATATGCTTCACCAACAGCAAACGGGCATGAAAGGGCTTTACCACCCATGCCTAGATTCAAAAATACTTATCATCTGCCCGAAGTTTGGCTCTGTTAATTCGCTAGTGAATTTGCCTTGAGAGTTTTGAATATATAGAAGATAATCACTTTATTCCTTAAAATATTTTATATTTAAAGGGAGGTATAGTGGGATGAAGACAGAACTTTCCCACAATTATTATACTCTAAAATATTAAGCAAGCAATTTACCAACATTTAGTGTGCTAGTCATTCTCACGGAAACTCCCAATTTTTTTTTTTGGTTGCTTTTTGTTTTTTGGGCGTCACTGCTCTCTGGTGGTGGGAGTAGGAGGCCCAGCCCCACTGCTGGAATTGAACCTCCATCCCAGTGGGCCGCAGTCCTGTGCACAACCACTACGCCACCGGGGCTCAGCCCAAATTCCCAATTTTATAAGGGCTTTGCATGACTCAAATTAGGAGAATGATCTGCTTCCCTGGAGTCCTATGGGTGGGATTCAAGAGTCATTGTCAAAGACCCCTAACAATGTAAACCTGTTCACCTACCCCTGGGAGTCTGAAGTCCCTCCTTATCACATTCCTCTCCTCTTAGTCATGAGTCACTGTCTTAGAGCCCTTAAGACAGCCCCCATTTGCGGCATGTCCTGACCTGCCTGGTGATAGAGAAATTATGTGTCCCTTGTTAGGCTACTTAAACAGGGAAAAATGATGTTCTTCCTTCCTCCTTATCCATCTCCAAGCGGACCACCGTACGGGGCAGAGGTGAGCATGTTACCCTGATGTTATGTATGCCTGATAATTATTGCTGCACAGCTGCCTGTTGAACCCTTGCTCTAAGTATATCAGAGGATTGATCACCCCCTTCCTGATAGAATAGAACATTAAGAAAGCACCCCAACTCAGTCCAAAGTCAAAAGTACAATATTAGCTCATATGCCAGATATCAGTCTATAAAGTTTCCTTCCGACTCACGAAGTCACAGGCCAGTGGGTGGAGAGTCCCAGCACTGGCAGAGGTCTCCCCATGGCTCCTCGTCTCCAGGACTCAGGGTCCATCAACAGCATCCAGTGGTTGTAGAGGCAACTCAGCGCTGACAGGGGTCCCCACGTGGCCTCTCCAGCTTCATAGGTCTGTTTCCATCAGGGTAAGGCCATGTGGCTTCTCCTCCAGCTCCTTCATCTTCTCAGACGCTGCCATCTTGTCTTGTCTGTAGTTCATCGTCTCTGAAACTAATCCCCAACAACTGGGGCGATATCTTCTCATCTCCACCAGGGAAATATTGCGAGATTTCCCAGAAGTCTCAGATGAAAGCCATGCCCACACAGGGGGCCCTCATTGGCTACTCAATGGCTATCTCCAGATTAACAGGCTAGACTCCACCCCTACATCTCAATCATGAAATTAACATAAGCACATGACCACCACAGCATTTTAATCTTTTTTTTTTAGGCATCACTGCCCTGGTGGTGGGACTAGGAGGCCCAGCCTTTGCTCCTGGGAGCCGGAATCGAACCTCCATCCCAGTGGGCCGCAGTCCCGCGCACAACCACTACGCCACCGGGGCTCAGCCCTAGCATTTTAATCTTTTAGCTGCCACTTCTGTCTGCTTTGTTTCTTAGAATCCTCCTTAGGAATCACCAAATGTCTGGAGAGAAAAGGGAGTTCTAGAATATTAATCTCACTTCCCGCCTGAGCCCCAGTGGCGTAGTGGTTGTGCGCGGGACTGTGGCCCACTGGGACGGAGGTTCAATTCCAGCAGTGGGGCTGGGCCTCCTACTCCCACCA
>PVJH01028697.1:0-26985 GCA_004026705.1 Nesogale talazaci
GTACGCCCTGCCCTGTGAGTCGCCTGGGCAGGAAAGCCTGGGAGGGGGCAGCAGCCTGGCCAGCCAGTCCCTGGAAGGACCACAGAACCCAGGGTGTCCCTCTGTCCGTTCCCAGGCTGATCCTGGGCTTCATGGTGGTCACCGCCTTCCTGTCCATGTGGATCAGCAACACGGCCACCACGGCCATGATGGTGCCCATTGCCCACGCTGTCTTGGCGCAGCTGTACAGCAATCCAGACAGCAGGAGCGCCGAGGAGGGCTGCAAAAACCCCGCCTTCGAGCTCCAGGAGCCAGCCACCCAGAAAGAAGTGACCCAGCTCGGTGAGAACGAGAAGACCCGGCCCTAGCCCCTCTGGCCAGCCACTCGGTTCTGGGGAGGAGGTGAAGGGTGTCCTTTCCCAAGGGTGGGCCACTTGGAGCCTTGGATGGGAAGGAAGAAGGAGGGAGACAAGACATATGGTGACTGACAGCACCTAGTTTTCCCAGGACATTCTGGTTTAAAAGGGCTGCATTCCAGGAATCCCCTGGGTCCAGGGCCAACAGGATGGTCGGTCCCCTAACCCAAAGAGAGTCTGGGTGGGCGCTAGCCCAGAGCCTCCACGCTCCCGCAGGCCTTGGGTCATCCTCTTTCTCTGAGCTTCTCAGGGAGGAAGTTGGGCCAGATGGGGCCGAGGGATCTTCTGGGTCTGAGACTCAGCTGAGGGGGAGCCCTCCCAGCCCGTATGTCTCAGGAGGCCACGGAGCTTCAGCCAGCCTCCCGGAGGTCGGTCCTGTGCCCGCCCCCTGCCTGACCTCTCCCTTGCCCCCAGATAATGGGCAAGCCCGCCCTGCCGTGCCCGTGCCTCCCCGGCCCAGGGCACAACCCAGCCAGGAGCAGCTCCGCCTCACCCAGGGCATGAGTTTGTGCGTGTGCTACTCGGCCAGCATCGGAGGCATCGCCACCCTGACTGGCACCACCCCCAACCTGGTGCTGCAAGGCCAGGTCAACCAGTGAGTGTTGGGAGAGGGGGGTGGGGGTGGGGGCTCTGGGAGAAGGAGGGGGCTGGGAGCTGCCCTGCCACACAGCAGCCTGCCTTCCGCTGCAGGCTCTTCCCCGACAATGGCAACGTGGTGAACTTCGCCTCTTGGTTCGGCTTTGCTTTCCCCACCATGATCATCCTGCTGCTGCTGGCCTGGCTGTGGCTGCAGATCCTCTTCCTGGGCTTTAAGTGAGTGCCAGAATGGGGAGGAGCTGCCCCCCCACCTCCCATGCCTGCTCTTACCCTCTGGGAGCTTGGTGGGGTGGGGGGGCAGGGGGATGACTGACTTCTTCCCCCCCAGGCACTTGGGTCCCCAGTTTGTTCACCAGCAACTCATGGCATTGCCAGGGGGGTAGAGTGGGGAATCCCAGCCATCAGAGGAGGCAGCCGCAGCTGGAGGAGGGGACGGGTTGCTCATGTGGCCCCTAGTTAGATTCGTCAGTGCCCAGCTCAGGCCCCTTCCCACAGAGCTCCACCGTCCTTTTAGAGCTGTGTAGCGAGCACACACAGAGGCTGGGCAGTTACAGACACATGCATTGAGCACCCACTGTATGCCTAGCCCGATCCTGGGTGCTGGGAGTGGGAGGAGGCTTAAGGCGCAACCCCCATCACAGTCATTCATATGCTGGGGCCATGGCAGAGGGAAGTCCAGGGACGTGAGACCAGAGAAGGAGAAGGGCCCAATCCAGCACAGGGTCATGGGATCCCAGAGGCCTCTTGAGGAGATGGGATGCTGGAGCGGACTCGTGCAGGACTAGCCGTCCTTCGTCCTTCGGGTAGAGAGTCAGGTCACAACATTCCAGGAAGCAGGAACAGCCAGACAGAAATCCAGAGGCAAGAAAGAACACGATGTATTTGGGGAAACTAGTTTGGTGTAGCTAAGACATAAAGTACAAAACGGCATGTCAGGAGATGTAGCTAGAAAAATAAGTAGGGGGCGTTTATGGAGAATTTTATGGGCTAGAGGCTACACCTTGTCCTGGAGACATCCATGGGGAATGCATGGGATTCTTACTTGCAAACCTGGGCAACTAGTCATAGCCATTTGGAGCTCTGAGTTGAACATGATCGGCAGACCCTTCTAGGTTCAGTTGAGCAAGTGTTGTGGTGGATTAGTAATGCCTGCCATGAGCACGGGATAGGGAAACGAGGGACGAGTGCTATGTTCTCTTGCTCTTTCTGCACAGACAATGAAAACCACCGGAAAATCTTGGGCGAAGGGCCTTTCCTTAACTGCTTGGGCAAGGGTGAGGGGACTGATGGGAGGCTGGGGGTTGGTAAGAAGCAAGTGGTAATCCCAGAGACCAGCAGAGTGCAGGGGCAGGGGCTTCCACAGATGTAGGAAGCCTGGTCTTTGTCCTTGGGGAACTCAGAGTCCAGAGGACGCGTTGAGATTGACGTTAAGTGACAAGTTCAATGTCAACGTAAGTGAAAGAAATGGGCCACGGTCCCCTGTGCCTCTGCAGACAATGTGGGTGCGGCTCAGGCTGGGAAGAGGTAGAGAGAAGAGGTTCCTGAGAGACAGTGGAAGGAAAGAAGGAAGGAAAGAGAAAGGCATGAGTTCTGCGATGCTAGGGCTTCCTCATCTTGGGCAAAAGAGAACTCAACAGGGTTCACTAACCCTCATTGAAGGAAAGGGGGTCCACAGGGCAGATGGAGCAGGACCAAGCAGGGGGAAACCAACTTCCCCTATCCCAGGCCCGCCACTGGACAAGGAGACCCTGATGTGTTCTCGTACAAGAATCTTGGGCAGATCAGGGCCTGAGTGTGGGGACCCAAGCCTCAGCCTTCACAAATCAGGCACAAGAAGCCCTAGGAGCCCTGTGCTCCCCGGCCTGGCTCAGGGCCCTGGTGAGTGGTCCCTGCCCCTCTGCCTGCAGCTTCCGGAAGAACTTTGGCATCGGGGGAGAGGCCCGGGAGCAAGAACAAGCGGCCGTCCGTGTCATCCAGAGGGAGCACAAGCTGTTGGGCCCCATGACCTTTGCAGAATTGGCTGTCACCTTCCTCTTTGTCACCCTGGTGGTGCTCTGGTTTACCCGGGAACCGGGCTTCTTCATGGGCTGGGGGAACCTGGCTTTTCCCAATCACAAAGGGGAGAGGTGAGAGCTGCTAGAGAGAGGGGGTGGGCGTGGGGAGCGTGGAGATAACCCCTCTGCCATGCACACATTTGGGGGACGAGGGAAGGGAGCAGGACCCCCAGGGCCGAATGGAGCGTCACCTTGATGGGTGGGCACTTCCCTGGAGGGGTGGGTATGTGTGTTGGGGGGGGGCTTTCTCTGCCACCCCACCTGCCACCCTGGGACTGACACACTGAGCCCCCAAGCCTGCCCTCCCGACCCTGCCTGCAGCATGCTGTCTGACGGGTCAGTGGCCATCTTCATCGGCATTATTCTGTTCATCGTGCCCTCCAAGTTCCCAGGGCTGACCCGAGACCCAGGTGAGTGCAAAAGGCATGGAGGGGGTCCTGGGCACATCAGTGTCCTTCGCCATCTGCCGTTGGCAGAGCAGAGGAAGCTCAGAGAGTTCAGTGGAGACTTTCCAAGGTCAAAGGGACTTGGGGGCAAGGTCAGGGGCTGGGTGCGTCCCAGAGGCCCCACGTTGGGGAGAGGGGAGGTCCGTCCTCGCTGAGTGACCCCTCCTCCTTCATTTGGGGAACAGAAAACCCCAGGAAGCTGAAGGCCCCTCCTGCCCTCCTGAACTGGAAGACGGTGAATGAGAAGATGCCCTGGAACATCGTGTTCTTGCTGGGTGGTGGCTTTGCCCTCGCCAAGGGCAGTGAGGTGAGAGCCCCCAGCCCCTCCCCAGCCTGTCTAAAAGAGACCCGATGGCTTAGACATGGAGACTCTTCTGCCATCCCCCGGGGAAGAGACCTGATCCCTGTTAGAAGCCATCCCAGAGGCTTTGGGACAACTGGAGGGACTCAGAGTCTTAGAGAGGAGGGAGAAACTCAAGCCTTAGGACCCTCTCCCCACTGGGGTGGTCAAAACCCAAGGGAAGGGAAGTTCTCTAGCAGACAAGGGTGGGGACAGGGCCGGGGAGCTGGTTCTCACCTCAAATCCCCATTCCCACTCAGCCCCAACAACTCCCAAAGCCGCCTGACCCTCTGCCACTGCCAGTGAGTCAGTACTGACCCGCAATGACCCGAGAGGTCAGGGCAGCGCGGCCCCCTGAGTGTCCCAGACTAACAGGCTTAGAAGGCAGGGCCTCAGCTACCCAGTGATGGGCACTGGATGGGTCCGCTCTGCCCGCTGCTGCCACCAGAGGGCACCCTGAGGTAGCTCACCCAGGCCCGTCTTCTCCCCAGCGCTTCCCAAGGGAAATCCCCAAAGCTGCACCCCCAGCCTGGGTCCCGCTGAACTCATTCACTGCACAGATGGGAGGGGGCTTCCCTTGGTGCAGGACTGGGGTGCGGTGGGGATGGGAGACTCCGGGGCCACGGAGCCTTCCTGAACACCCAGTGTGCAGTGTTGCACAAGAGAAGGTCCAGTTCCCTGGCCTGGACAGGGGCGAGGTGGCAAGGGAGGCACCTTGAAGGCCTCACGCGAAGCTCTTCAGACACTGCAGGTGCCTCCAGCCTGGTTCGACTCTCTCCGGTCTACCAGGATCCTCTCCCACTCGCCCTGCTGGCTAGGAATAGGGTCCCTCTGTCCCAGCCCACTGGTCTGGAGGTGGCAGGAGAGGGCAAGGGAGATGTCCAGAGAGTCCCAAGAGAGGCCAGAAAGGTGGGAGTGAGTGGGGGTCGGGTGAGTGTGTGTGTGTGTGTGTGTGTGTGTGTGTGCTGGTTTCCAACAAGGCCCTTTGATTTTTTCTTGGAACTTCTTTTCTGCCCTTTCTTCCCAACCCAGCTCCTTTCCCGGCACAGACGGAACCCCTACTTCTCGTGAACCCTCCCCCCTCCCCCGCCCTGCCTTGTCCCCAGAGCTCTCCTGGGTCCTCCGAGGACTCTGAGGCCCCAGGCAGCCCTCCTCTCACACCCCACCCTGCTCTGCCTCCAGGAATCGGGCCTGTCGAACTGGCTGGGGGCCAAATTGACGCCGCTGCAGAGCATCCCGTCCCCCGCCATCGCCTTCATCCTCTGCCTCCTGGTCGCCACCTTCACCGAGTGCACCAGCAACGTGGCCACCACCACGCTCTTCCTGCCCATCCTGGCCTCCATGGTGAGCAGCCGGCGCCCACCCGGCCTCCACGCAGCTCCTGGCACCCCAGGAGTTCTGGGACCTCCTCCCTGTCTGGGCTTCCAGGCTCTGCAGACACCCCGGGCCCAAGGCACACTGCCCCTAGTGACGTCACCCCCTGAGCATCCCAATGGGGCTCCCCGGGGGCCTCACCCACTCTCCGACTCGGCCTCTGTTCTGGTCATTCGCGGGGTGACAAGGTGAAATTGCTCCCCAGAGCGTCCCCAGCCCCTTCCGTCCCAGGCGTGTTCCGCAGCCTTTGATGACACCCCCAGAGCCCCTTTGAGATCAGTTTTATGGGCCCCTCCCCTCACCACACCCCACAGGGCAGGGCTGCACACTCATCCTCTCCAGAGAGGTCAAGGGGCCCTTCCCAGGTCACACAGCGCCTTCCTGCAAGAGGCGGGGGGGCTCAGGACCAGAGGGTACACAGGGATGCGGGGGACTCTCAGTAGAAGAGCAAAGGACTCGGGGGACACATCTCCCATGTCCCGTCCCGTCTCCCTCCCCCTGCAGGCCCAGGCCATCTGTCTGCACCCGCTCTACGTCATGCTGCCCTGCACGCTGGCCGCCTCCCTGGCCTTCATGCTGCCTGTCGCCACCCCACCCAATGCCATCGTCTTCTCCTTCGGGGGCCTCAAGGTGGTTGACATGGTGAGTGGCAGGGGCACTGAAGGCCTCTGCAGGCCCTCTCGGAAGAACAGCACCAGCCGAATCCAATGAGCCTGGGCCCAGCGTGGGGGCCTACCGTGGGCTGGGGGACTGAGCCGTGGGCTGGGGCCCACAGCCAGGAGGTCCCTGGTGAGAGGGAGGGGAAAGAGGTGAGGGAAACAAAGTGGACTCTGTGGTCACAAGACCAAGTTGCTGTATGCTCCCCAGAGCCCCCTCTTTGCTGGCCACACCAGGAGTCCAGTAAGGGACGGGGGGCCAGGCCTCGTGAGACGAGGAGGAGTGATGGGAGGGCTTTCCAGGGAGAGTCTGGCTAGTGGGAGATCCTGGGGGTTCCCAGAGCCCCCGAGGGCAGGGTGTCGGCTCAGCTCAGCACCTGTAAAGTCCAACCCCCTGTGCTCGCCGCAGGCCCGGGCAGGATTCCTGCTCAACCTCCTCGGCGTGCTGGTCATCACGCTGGCCATCAACAGCTGGAGCGAGCCCATCTTCGGCCTGAACACCTTCCCCTCCTGGGCCCACGTCGACAACCGCACAGCCCACTGCCTGTCGGACTTTGTCCCCAGCGTCACCACGCCCAGCCCCAGTCCCTAGACCGCGACCCAGCCTGGCCAGAGCCTGGGAGACCCACTCCCATTCCCCTTCCTCTGAGCCAGGAGGGGGTACCCCGAGCTCCAAGGCCCATTCCTAAAGCTGTGAGGTTCGTGTGCACATCGACTAATGTAAGGAATGTGTGTGTGTGTGTGTGTGCGCGCGTGTCTGATCTGGCTGTCTGAGGAGCATGTGTGTCTATCTGTATATATATGTATGTGTGTGCCTGTGTGTGCGCGTGTGCACACGATTTGAGAGGGCGTGTGCACCGTTCATGCATGTGTGTGAGTTCACAGACACTGTGACACCCCCTCTCTGGCGTCCAGGATCCTGGTCTTCCCTTTGCACTCTATTTATTGAAACTCAGGGTTGGGGTGGCCTGGGGCGGAGGGCCCACCAGCAGTTGCCATGGGAATGGGACTGCCCCCCCCCCATTCACCCCCTGATCAGAGGTTTCTCCTGGTTTGGGGGAAGGCCTCGGACATTAGCCACAGTAAAGGCTCTTTTCGGTAGTTGGGGTCGGTGTTTTTTCCCACGGTATTCTCCTGGTTAAGCTCCCCCCCACCCCAGGTTAGAGGCCACCGTGGGAGGGGGCTGGGTCTCTCTGCCCTGCAGGCCAGGCCCCTGGCAACCTTCCTGCCCAAGAGAGGCGGTAATGGTGGGGCACCCCTGCCAGAGCAGACCAGAGTGGGTGCAGCCACCCCGGAGAGCTGCACTGACATCACCAGGCGGGCGGCTAATTGGGAGCTGCCAGTCCCTGCGTGCCTTTGGGAAAACCGGCCTCTCCGTTCCCAGAGCACTCCCTGGGCATTTACATAAAACCCTCTGCCCCTGCCAGTGCCACGGGGACCCTTCCTTGGGCTGGAAAAACCGGTCTCACCAGGCCAGGGGAGACAGGCTGACCCATGCTGGGTGCCAGGAAAGATGGACACCCCCCCTACACACACAAGAAAAAAAATTGCAACCTGCAAGAAGAAGGATGCAGGTGAGATTCACGGGAGCAGGTTCAGCACTGGCATGGCCGTTAGTGTTGGGGGAGGGGGGGAGAGGCAGGCAACACTGCATGTTCTCCCCTCCCCCACCCAAGATGCCAGAGTTTTCAACTCTGGGCCAGCAGGTGGGATGACATCACACTGGGCACCCGTTCTGAAAGCTCAACATCTCTTCCTGGCTGGAGGTGCATCTCTGAGTCTATCCTAAGTCTCTCTTGCTGCAGACAGCAGAAATCTTAAGTCCATCAAGATGGAGTCCATCTAGAGCTAAGTGCTTGTCCAGCTTCTTCCCACTGCAGGGAGAGCACAGAGCGCCTATCTCCCTCCGACCCAGAGGAATAGGGAGGCTGAGCTCTGCTGGGAGACCACCAGCAAGGACATCGCTCTGACTGCCCTGGGCTTTGCCTTCCTCAACCTCCCTCCCTGGGAGCCCCACGGGAGGGGGCTGCATGCAGGAAGGGAGGAAGGGAGAATGTGGCCGTCCTCAGGGGACAGGGGATCCTGACAGGACATGCCAGGCATTCAGGAGAGGGAGGCGTGTCAGGTGAGCAGCTCCACCCCACCCCAGCCCCCCAGGCTGGCATTCCTCACTTATGAAGCATAGGCAGGAATCACAGCCCCCACCTCCGCCCACACCTGGGACCCCCCACCAAAGCTCCAGGCGACAGTCCTCTCGGAGTGGGCTGGTTCCAGAATGGGCTCCCACAGTGGTTCTCAGCCCCCACTGCCATGAAAACCCTGCTGGGACTGCAGGGGGGGTGCATGGGGGCACCTACAGTCCAGAGCTGGCCCCAAGGGAAAGGGGGCTGAGCTTCACATCCCCACAGGCTGCTCTCAGAGCTTCTTCCCTCCCATGGTCTGCTCTGTGCTTCTGAGAGGGGGCCAGGTGGAGCTTCAAACCACAGGGCAACTGCCCGCTCCCCACCCCCACCCCCACCCCAGGGGTGGGGGACCTGAGGGCTGGGCTGGCCCTGCCTTTCAGGGAAGAAGGTACATACAAGGTCACCCCAGACTGGAAGGGCTCAGCTGTGGTGGGTGCCCTGGCAGGGCTGGGGGTGGGCAGCCCTAACTAGTTGCTCAGTCACCACCCTGATCAGCAGGCAGGAGGGAGGGCGGACGGGCAGCACCTGTCGGCCTAATCACCGTCATTAGCTGGGCAATAAAGCAGCAGGGCCCGGGCCAGCCTTTGAAGGCAGGGCCTGGCAGCCCAGGTCAGGCTTGTACAGACAGCCGAGCAGCTCAGCCCCCTGTGTGCACTGCCGACTGCAGCAGGTGGATGGCCCTCACTTGGGACCGGCTGGGCCTCAGGGAGCTCTGACATGGTAAAATTGTTGGAAGTTCCGTGAGGATAGAGGCGGTTCCAGGACCGAGTCAGCCTGATACAGCTCTGGGTGCCAGTCCCTGAGACAAGGGCTGGCACTGTGAATGTGGATGGATGGATGGATGGATGGATGGATGATGAATGGATGGATGATAGATGGATGGATGATGGGTGGTTGGAAGGATGGATGGATGATTGGTGAACAGATGGATGAGTGGATGGATGTATGGATGATGAATGGATGGATGATAGATGGATGGATGATTGGTGAACAGATGGATGAGTGGATGGATGGATGATGAATGGATGGATGGATGCTAAGTGGATGGATGGATGATAGATGATAGATAGATGATAGATAGATAGATAGATAGATAGATAGATAGATAGATAGATAGATCTGCAGCACACAGCTTCTTCTTGCTCCTGGAGGAGAGCTGGACTGACCGCGCTCAAAGCCCCTTTCCAGATGACTTTAGTAACAAGTGCTCTCTCCTTCCTGGACCCAAGGGTGTTTTAGGGTCCACAGGTATATCTGGATTTCTAAATCAGTTCCTACTGCTGGTCCCTGACCCTGTCCCCTAGGGCCTGGGGACTTCCCTGTTTCCCCCTCTCGGCTCCTCATGCCCAGGGTGCAACCCCTGAGGGCCCAGGGAAGCAACTGTGGAGGCTGTCAGGTGGTGGGAAGGAGAGGGGACCTTGCTGAGAAGCCAAGGGGCTGGGGCTGTGGACCCCTCTCTCTGCCATGCACCTGCCTAGGCCTCCAGGTGTGGGGTCCAAAGCAGGTCAAGGGCTGAGCCCCGGGGGCGTTAAGTGGTTGAGTGCAGGACCGCCGCCCAAGGGCTTGGTGGTTCAAATCTAGCAGCAGCTCTGCAGGAGCAAGGCTGGGTAGCTCCCACGACCACCAGAGGATAGTGATGCCCCACCCCCCAAAAAAAAACAAAAACAAAAAAAAACAAAATCAACAAAAAAGCAGCTCCAATGGCCCGGTCCTCAGCCCCAGAAGAAGCCCCCTAGCAGGGGCTGAGACCATAACTTCTCTATCTCCCCAGAGCCTCTGAGGAGGCTGCGTCCTGAAGGTGGGGCGGGGGGCGGTTGGAAACTCAGTCACGTGTACGCAGAGAGCAACAGACCCTTGGGAACACAGACACTCACCGCCGCACGCGGGCCCGCACACGCAGACCCACTGGCACGCGTGCGCAGAACTGCGCGCTCCGGACACACACAGGTCATCTCGCAAAGGTGGACGGCCACGGGCATTCACGGACGGCCGCCTAGACATGATGTTTGCGCACGGTCCCCGTCGGAGCGCCCCCCAAGGACGTAGAGGCCGGCACGTGATTCTATGCCGGTGTGGGCGACCCAACACCACCGGACTCGGGGCACTCTCACTGGGGCGCCCCAGAACCCCAAGGTAGGAGCTGCCCCTCTCGCCCGACAGGGGCGTGTGTCCTTCTGTAGATGCAATGAGCGAGGGAGCGCGCGCGCACGCATGCACGCACGCACACACACACCAACGTTGTTAGTGCTTCCCTCACGGCCGGCGGGATTAAGACAGGCGTGGAGAAACACTGCTGGCCCCGCAGGTCTCTTGCTGTCATCCTACCACCTCTCCAGACCTCCTCCCCCAAGCTCTCAGCTTGGAAACTCCCTGGACTTCCCGGGGGTCAACCAACCAGAACAGGTGTAAACCTCTTAGACCTGCAGCCAATCCCGGAAGCTCCCCACCCCGGCCAGCTCAGGAGCTGCCTGCCCTCCCCTAGGAAGCCGGCCCATGTTTGTCATGGAGCCCTCCAGACTCCAGGTCAGCTCTGCTGGGAGCTTGGTGGGCTGAAGGTGTTCTGGGGTGTCTTTTCTGCCCAGAAGTGAGGTTTGGTAGTCCGGCCAGGGGGCAGGCTCAGCCTGGGAAGTCACCCTGTAAGAAGATCAGGCCAGCTCATGGAAGCAGAAATGGATGGAAGATGAGCAGCCGCTGTGGGTCGCTGGATAGAGTGGGAGTAAATTCTTCCATCTCCCTGGGGTCCTGCCCTGACTGGAACATGGTAGACATCGGGCTCAGGGCCTTCCATCCTCAAGCAGGACGACTGCAGGCTTGAAGCAGCCCAGCCCTGGGCAGAGCTGGGCAGCAGAGAGTGAACCCGACCTCCAGTCTCCAGAGAGACAGGGCTTTCCCTGAAACCAGCCCAGTTAGATGTCCAGCTACAGCTGGTCCGAACCACTGCCCAGCTCCGCTCCCTCTGAGAGGCTGGACCTCCCAGGGCTGACGGGCTGCAGAGCCGAGCAGAATTGAGGTCAGATTCCTATGAGGCCTCCGGCTGGTGTGAACATGTGCAGAACACGGTCTGGTTTGGAAGCGGAAGCTGAGGGGCAAGATCAGTCCAAGGTCTCTCGACTCCCCAAGGTTCTTTCTGAAGACAAAAAAATCTCCCAGGCTGCTCGGAAGAGGAAGCAGTGCTTCCCAAAGAAGCAAGGGACCAAAGGCCCGCCCATTCCTGGGGCAGAAGTGGAGCCTGTCCCAGCTGAGAAGCCACTCACTGAGGGAGTCAAGGTGGTGACCACAATGCTTGTCCTGTGGGCCCCTCCGGACTCTCTGCAGCCCCCCCGCCCCCGAAGGACAGCACTGTGCCTGGGTATTGAATGTAGCTGAAAGTTCTTATGGATTGGCTGTTTCTGTCCCGTGGTATGTGTTGTATGCTTAGTCACATCTTTGTCACACACACACACACACACACACACACACACACACACACCCCAGCGCGTGTCTTGTTCCCGATCTTCCTTATTCAGAGGAGTTCCTTGTAGATGATGAGTATGACCCCTTCGTGGTCTCGGTGTCACCAGTGTCTGTCACTCGGGGGTGGCGGACGTGGGGGAGAGGGTTGCCGGGCTGCTTGGAGCTCTCCCACTGGAGCTTCAAGGACCAGTAGAGACACTTGTGATGGACTCCAGCAGAACCTCCAGACTTAGGCTAGAAAGAACGTGCCAATCGAGTTCTTAGAATACTGGCTGGTGATGGAAGAACTGCTGGACGTGATCTGAAGGGGTGACGGGAGGTGAGCCCCCCCGAGGCTGCAAGAAACTGACAAAGAACCGCCTCCCAGGTGAGGAAACCTTAATGACATGCATGGAGCCAAACCTCAGGACCTTGATTGGCTGACACGGCAGGTTCAAAAAGATAACACAAGCCTCTAACCATCCATTCATCATCAGAACATGGACTGTGTGACGGACACATCGAGGGAGGTTGGAAATAAAAAGAGAATGCTTCAAGGCGGCGGTTCTCAAGCTGTGGGTCGCAACCCCTTTGGGGTTTGAACAGGGGTCCCCCCCATTCATCACAGTAGCATAACGACAGTGATGAAGTAGCAACAGAAACATTTTATGGTTGAGGGGTCACCATCACGTGAGAGCTGTATGAAAGGGTTGTGGCATTTGGGAGGTTGAGAACCCCTGCTTTAAAGTAGGCACTGCAGGTCACTGTAGGCACTGATTAATGAGCAGGAAAGGTCTGTGATTGGCCTTCTTGAATCACACAAGCATAGGCTCGACTCCCCCAGGAATGACATCACATCCATTATCATAAAGAACATCCCAAGACCGATGTTGGAATACTTTCCATACACATACAAGGTAGGTGAGGTCATCCAGCTTTTATCCAAATTTGCACACCAAGCACTGCAGTCGAAGATGAAAAACTTGAAGATTGTTACTAACTTCTGTCATCTGGAATTGAGTGAGCGTGCCCTCAGGCTGCAGTGACAACTTCTGGTGGTTGGTTTGTAAAAGTTGGGAACAAAGAGGAATGACGGCGAGGGGGAAATACCGAGATGGCCTTGATGGTTGCCACAAAGCGGGAGGGCTCATGGTAGCATTTTGCAAGCCCAGCGATTTGTTCCTTGCAAATGGCTTTCTTCAGCCCTCTAAGAGGCAACTATACAGGTGGCCCTCCCCAGATGGATTACACAGGAATCAAGTGCACACATCTGTGGAAAGAAATGCTGGCGATGTTTGATATCCTCCGTCGGAACGAGGCCAGGAAACCACTTCAGAATGGACCATCAGCTGCGCACATGCACGTCCAGAGTGAAACTGGAGAAGACTGAAAACAAGTCCAGGAGAGCCAACGTGCAGCCCTAAGCACATCTCACTTGTTGGCCTCCAATGACCCATCCCACCCCATCCACTGTCATCTGCTCCATTCTGACCTAGAAGGGCCCGACATAGCGTTTCTGAGGCTATCAATCTCTGTAGGAGCACACAGCCTCCTCTTTCTCCCTTGGAGAAGCTGATGATTTGAACAGCCTATCTTGCAGTTAGCAGTCTAAGGCTAACCCAATCAAAGACTAGGTGAAATGTATGTAAAGAAAGCAAAAGGGGACTGAGCCCCAGTGGCGTAGTGGTTGTGCGCGGAACTGCGGCCCACTGGGACGGAGGTTCAATTCCAGCAGTGGGGCTGGGCCTCCTATTCCCACCACTGGAGAGCAGTGATGCCCCCCCCAAAAAAAAAGAAAGCAAAAGGACTGAGCCCCGATGGCGTAAGTGGTTGAGTGTGGAACTGCAGCCTGCGGGCTTGGCGGTTCAAATCCAGCAGCGGCTCTCAGGAGCGGCACTGGGTAGCGCCTACGACCACCAGTCAGTGATGCCCACAAAAAAAAAAAAAAGAAAGAAAGAAAGAAAGCAAAAGGTGATTCGAGCTTTCCCCCTCCTGGCTGCCTGAAGATCTGCCGCCATCATGAATTCTATTGTAACTATCCAGCCTGGGAAGTTCACGACCAATCGACTACTCCAACAGAAATAAATCATCATTGATGTCCTTCGCCTTGGGAAGGCAGCAGCACCTAAGAAGGAAATTCAGGAAAAACTAGCCCAAGGTACAAAGCCACACCAGATGTCATCGGGTATGAGAATTCAGAACCCATTTGGGGTGGTGGCAAGGCCACCGGCTTTGGTGTAGTCAATTCTCGGGATCACGAACAGAAAGGTAAACCCGCAGACTTGTCAGATAGAGCCTGTGTGAGAAGGGAGAAAGAGTGCAAGAAGACAGTGCAGGGAATGGAAGACAAAACGAAGGCAGAGGGCCTGAAGAAAAGGAAGGGAGGGAGATTCGGCAGTGACGTCATCTGCCCTGACTACAGATGGTTCACCAGAGGATTGATAAACTCTGAAATCGTTCCTGTATCTTCAGTTGTTTGGAATACAAATCACCGCAGATTTATGCTGATGCTTGGGTGCAGGTTGTCAGGTCCCTGAGGCAATCAGAGAAAACTCAGCATAGTGGGGGGGGGGGGGTGTCCTCCCCTCTCGCAGCTAGAAGATTTCAGATGCTGATGTCGTCACCACAGGAGCATGCGGGGCCAGCCTGGGGTGCTGATGCTAATAGCGCAATAGCGCAATAGCGGTGGTTGCTCTCGGAAAGAGACTTTTGGGATCCGAACTCCTTTTCGGCCTTCTTAAGAAATGCCTGGGGGCTGAGCCCCAGTGGCGTAGTGGTTGAGGGCGGGACTGCGGACCACTGGGTTGGACGTTCAAATCCAGCAGCAGCTCTCCAGGAGCAAAGCTGGGCCCTCCTCCTGCCACCAGTGGGCAGTGATGCCCCAAAACACACACACACACACACACACACACACACACAAAAGAAATGCCTGGCTGGGCTCATTAAAAATGAAAATGACTAGATCATTTATTGGTAACATGTACCCTACAATAATTAGGATCTGTCAGGAACCAAAAAGAGGAGGAAAGAAAAGGTGGATGGAAGCACATGCCAGAAGAGACTTTGAAACTTGTTCTTGAACTTAGCTTGGCTAACGCACATGAAAGACAGGAGCATGTGAAATGGCTGGACGAGGACTGCAAAGGGCAGTTCAAGAAGGCAAAGTAAATTATTTATAGCGAAATGTGCAGAGATCTGGAATTCTTTTTTTTTTTTTTTAATGGAAGAGCATGGTCAGCTTTTCTCAAGTGGAAAGAACCAAAATTCAAAAACTCAAGCCTCGAGTTGCAACAGTGAAGGATTCTCTGGGCAGAGCATTGAATGACGCAGGAAGCATCAAAGGAAGATGAAACAGGGAGAACATGGAAAGGATACATCGTCCTCATTGTGCCAGAAACAATATTCTATGTTTGATCATAGTGTGTGGTCAAAATCCCCCAGCACTAACGGAAGAAGTCTGAGAGGTGTTGAAGATCCCAATGAGAAACGAGGCTCCGGGGACTGATGGCATGCCAGTTAAGGTGTTTCACTCAAATGAACATAATGTGTTAAGTCTTCATTCCCCAAGGTCAGGATATTTGGAAGATAGCTTCAGTGGGACGCAGGCATTATCAAAAGAATCACAACTAGCACACACGAGTAAAAAGTCACTGAAGATCATTAGCAAATGGTTGTATCAGGACATTGAGAGAGAACGGTCAAAAATTCAAGCTGGATTCAGCAGAAGAGGTGACATAAGCCATATCCTATAAGCATCTGGGTTGAAAGCAGTAGATACCAGAAAGAAGTGACTTATTAACTACACAAAGGCATTGGGCTGTGTTGCTCATAAGAAATTACAGGTTATCCTGTGAAGCATAAGAATCCCAGAATGCTTCACTGTGTTCATGCACAGCCTGTACATGGTGCAGAGGCAGTCACTCAAGCAGAACAAGTGTGGTTCAAAATCATGAAAGGATAGAAATAATCATCTATAATTTACCGTGAGGGAGGACGAATGGGGCAGGGCAAGGGAAGAAATGGGGAGCTGATATCAGGGGTTCAAGTGGGAAGAGAATGCTTTGAACATGATGATGGCGGCATATGTTCAAATGCTTGACACCCTGGAGGAATGTATGGATTGTGATCAGAGATGTAAGAGCCCCCAATGAAAAGTATCTCATAATAAAGAAAGACATCATTTTCAGTGTTTAAAAGACTCGAAATAAATAAATGAAATCATGAAAGGGGTGTGTGTCAAGGTCTTACTCTTTTACCACCCACAGTCGATTTGTATGCTAGGCAAATAATTTGAACTCAGCGCCAAGCTTGAAGGAAGACCCATTAACAATCTATAGTGTGCAGATGACACAATTGTGCTTGCTTAAAACCAAGAGAACTTGAAGCACTAGCCAATGAAGATCAAAGAGTCCAGTTCGCATGATGACACTTCAACATAAAGGAGACAAAAATCTTCACAACCGTGCCAGTAACGAGCGCTATGACAGGTGAGAAGATGGGAGTTGTCACAGAGGTCACTTGGCTTCAATCCACGACCCAAGCCCCTGGAAGCAGCAGTCAAGAAATGGAACACAGTATCGGGCAAATGGCCGCACAACGACTCTGGCACGTGTCAAAAGCAAGGATGTCACAGAGAAGGAAGGTGCACCTGACCCAAGCCATGGCGTTTTCAAGGCCCTCCTGTGTACCATGAATATGGAAGACTGAAGAAGATGTGATGCCCTGGACCTTGGGGCTTGGTGAAGAATACGAACTGCACCATCAACTGCCAGAAAAACAAACCCATCCATGTGGAAAGACATACAGCCAGGAGGAGGAAGGAGGGCAAGACTTGGTCCCACACACCGGTCCCTGCTTGCTTTCAGCACAGGGTGGGTGACAGAGAGGTGGCGCCGAGATGGCCACCGCGAGAGCAAGGACGGGGAGGCTGGCGCAGGACCTGCTGCTGTGTGAGGGCACGTCAAACACTCGTGGGGAAAGCAGACTCCCCCGCGGATGGGGTTTGTCTGTGAAGTCTCCTTCAGCCCCCGGTACATCAGATGGTTACGCACTGGAACCACACAGCACCTCCTTCCAGCAACGACGCAGCCGCTGCCGGGCACTCTTCCGGGAGGTTTCGGTTGTCGGGGCTGGTGCTTTTCATTCTTGTTTTGTTTTCAGCCCCTGAACTTGTGTGTAGGCTATGTTCCTCTCCAGAATTAAAAAAATCTCATTTAGTCATCTGTCAACGTTTTTATGATGGTTTCTAGATTTAAGGCCATCCTTAAAAATGCCTTTTCCACTCCATAATTATACTTTTTTCCCCTGTATTTTCTTCTATTTATTTAATTGCAGGTTTCCTTCTTTTTTTTTTTTAACTTAGCTCATTAACCCAACTTGACTTTTTTTTTTTTACCAATGGTGTGAAATAGAATTTAACTTTTTTGTTTTTTCTTTTAGGCATCACTGCCCTGGTGGTGGGAGTAGGAGGCCCAGCCTTTGCTCCTGGGAGCAGGAATGGAACCTCCATCCCAGTGGGCTGCAGTCCCGCGCACAACCACTACGCCACCGGGGCTCAGCTAGAATTTAACTTTTTATCTTGCAAATGAAAAGTCAGCTCTCCCAACTCCACTTTCCTTGGTGTTTTAAAACACCTGATGGCCATTCAGTGTTTCATCGATGCCCAAGTTTGTTCGGAACTCTAGTATTTTTCATTAAGTTAGTCATTTATTTAGGCACCAAAATCACACAGCTACAAAAGCTACAAAGCTACAAAAGGTTCATTTTGAGATCTGGCAGGGCAAGTTTCCCCTCCTGCTCTTCTTCTTCAAAAGACCCTAAGTTAACTGAGCCCCGGTGATGTAGTGGTTGAGTGTGGGGCTGCGGCCCACAGGGCTGACGGTTCAAATCCAGCAGCAGCTCTCCAGGAGCAAGGCTGGGCCTTCTGCTCACACCAGGGCAGTGATGAGAAGAAGAAAAAAAGACCCTCAGTTAGACTCACATATTTAATCTTCCCCAAATTTTAGGGATCAACTTATCAAGATGGGGGAAAGAACAATTAAGCTTTTGATTTGAATTACATTTAGCTGGTAGATTTCTTAGGAGGGAATCAACAACATCTTTATAATATTACCTTGAGTTTCCCAGCTCATGAATGGCATAGGTCTTTCTATCCATTTGGGTCATATTTTATGTCTGTCAGTAATATTGCTGTTTCCATCCTACACATTCTATATACTTCTCATTAAGTTGATTCCTAAGTATTCTGTAAAGTATTGTAAGTTGGACCTTTTGTTCCCTGGTGTTTTCTAAGTGGCATTTACTCTCGGTTTGTATTCACGTCTCCATGTCCTGATCCCTGCTATCTGCATCAGGTCCGGTGTCTAAGGGGCTGAGTCTAATCCCTCACGTGTCCTAAGGAAAAATCACATTCTTTCTACTGAATGGATGTTTTTCTGCCTTCCTGCTAACATTGCTTATCTTGTTTGAGGACCTTCAGAATGATGGTGATCAACAGGAGTGATCACAGGCTCCCTGAGCCACTTCCCATGTCCTGAGAGCCCAGCGTGTCGCAGCGGAAATGTCTGTGCATGTAGGGAGAACTCTTAGCTCTCCGAGCACCAGCTAGAGCAATTAGCAAACACCTTGAAGGTCCTGACCACTGCCCTTCCACCACGAACCACCCTTGACAGTGAGCAGGGTTTATTTAGAAGATAGATGTGATCTGATCGATGGCCCTGACTCCTACGTGCGGAACTTGTTGAGTTGGAGAACGCGTTGCTGTGTAGATAAGGAAGAACAGGCCCTAAAACTGATTGTGGAAATGATTGGACAGCTCGACCGTCTATGACCGAACTTGTGAATCGCATGACTCGTGGATGAGGTGCCAATAGAAGTAGTAACAGTAAAGGAGATATACGTGATCCGTACCTTCCTGTGGATCGGGGGAAATTTACCTGTGTGGCAAACCAGTTGCCCATTCAACCATCCGTGCACGTTTAACTTCATGCTACTGATCGTGTGACGTCACGCAGTGCACGTCCTCCCTGTGCCGCCCCTCCCCTTGGGAGCAGAATGCTGAAGGCTGCTGTCCATCCCATGGAAACCCGGGGTGTCCCGCGGTGACACAGCAGCTGCTTGCTGCGAGGCCGCAGCTGGAAACCACCAGTCACTCTGCGGGAGAGCAATGAGGCTTTCGGTTCCTGTAAGGAGTTGCACCACCTCAGAACCCCACAGGGGCAGTTCTAGCCCGTCCTATAGAGTCTCGCTGTGGGTTTGAGTCAATCTTCCAGAAAGGTGCCCCCGCTCTAGCCCCAGAACACAATCCCCACACCCAGAGGGCATACCCCAACACACCCTCGCTCCCCAGCCAGCACCCCCGGGCTTGCTGTACAGAAAGGAGACACCCACTGACGGAGCACCGGGAATCAGGCTGGGAAGGTGGCGCGCACAATTTTACCTGGCCCTCGCAAGGCTGTGGGCGAAGAGCGTCCCTCCCTCGAGGGACGAGGAGGCTGAAGGCTACAGCGGTAAGCCCGGCCTTCCTGGGCTGCAAGCCTCCTAAGGAGATCTCTAAGTCCAGGGAGAGATACGATTGGGCTTAGAGGGTCTCGAGGTCAGGGCAGGGTGTGGGGTGGGCCTGAGAGGGCATGGGTGACCAGGGCCCGCGGATGAGAGTAAGGGCATGGAAGATGGTAGCAATGGGAGAGAAAGAGGGACAGGTCTGTCGGGAAGCAGGGACAGCCCCAGAGTTGAACTCAGGCAGGGGTTGTAGGGCCCTTCTGTCCACTTCCTTTATGGCCTTGGGGGTTGGGGGGACCAGATGAGGGACAGGACTACCTCACCTGGCATGTTTCTGTCCCACAGACCATCACACAGGTGGCCGTGCAATCATGACACAGAGCTAGGGGACTCACCTCACCTCCACACACAGACACAGAGAGCAGGCTCGCCGGCCCAGAGATGTGTGCACGGACGTGTCTACACACAGGTGACACATAAGAAGACACACAGCAGGATGTTGACATAGCCACTCACCAACCTAGGAGACAAACACAGGCCAGGTCGCTGCCCACATGGGGAGACAGAAACGCGGGGAGGGAGTCTCGAACGCCTGCCCTTGTGGGCACACACACACACACACACACAAGGAGACACCCGCAGGGTGTCATGGCACCATGGAGAGACAGACAGATGACTAGACCAGGTGAACAGACAGCGCCCACCTGCTTCATGTCCCCCGCCTGATTCTGGCAGGGTCACAGCTACTGCTCACCCAGCCTTGCTTCAGAGGACGTATGGCTTCCACTCAGTGCTGCTGAACCCTCCTCCCACCTCACCAACATACATGTGGCAGCCAGGCTCTCCTGACACAGATGTGCATGCCCCAACAAGCCTGTGTTCCACCCATGGGGGGCTGACATTCCCATTCTGGGGTGCAGGTGGGGGGCACAGGGTAGCCTCCTCCTCCTCCACAGGCCACAGGCTGTGCCTGCTGGCAGGGGCAGGGGGCTGAGGCTGGCCCAGGAGGAGGAGGGGCTGGGGGGGCGGCCGGGGCGCGGCGAGGGCGGGCACAGAGCTGGTACCTGTCAAACAAGAGCCGAGGAGCAAACCAGCTTCTTAGTCACCCTCTTCTTCTCCCCGTTTTTGGCAGCAGCCCCTCGGGGCAAGGGGAAGCTGATATCATAATTATTGGCTCACCCGGCAGCTGCCTCCCCTCACCTGATGTCAGCACAGACCTGGGACAGCCAAGCTGACGGACTGACAGACGGACGGAGCTCCTGGCCCCCCAGCCCCGGGCCCCCACGCCGACCTGCTTCACTGAGCAGGTAAGAGGAGACCTGGCCCAAGTCAGCCGTGGAAGCCAGCAAGGCTGGGCCCGGCTCCGGGGAGGGGGCTTGCTTTTTTAACGGGCCTCTGGACTGGCTGGGAGCACTGGGTGCTCCCCATCTTCACAGTGCAGCCCACAGGAGACTCAGGAAGTGGGGTGAGTGCCTGGAACCTCAGGGAGACCCCCTCTCCCATGCTCTTCCCTCCCATTCTGTATCAGGTTGTCTAACTTCAGTCCTTCTTGCTGTAGCTTCTCTCTCTCTCTCTCTCTCTCTCTCTCTCTCTCTCTCTTACCCATCCTGCTGGGCTGAGAGGAAATGAGGGCTGGGAAGTGCTACAACTGGCACAGTAGGGCTGGAAGACAGGGAGGCAGATTCCCACGCCTGTGGCTCTCCCCGGAGGAGAGAGCCCAGCTCTGTGCGCCCGGTCTGCACAGTGCCAGGGGTTTGCCTGTGGAGACCAAGGACCCTTGCAACATCTCTGGGCAGCCTGGGCTGGGCTCTGGATGGCTGGAGCCCGCAGGGTAGCCTGGACGGCAGGAAGGCGCGGGCGCAGCTGGTGGAGAAGCAGACAGGTGGCAAGCAGGTGCTAAGACCAGCGGCTGATGCTGAACTCTAGGCAGAATCCTCCCCACCCCCTCATGCCCCCCACCCCACCCCCCCCCGAGGTCTGGGAAGCTCTCCTTCCCCAGATCCCTGAGGCAAAGAGCTGGGACCACAGGGAGTCCTGGGACCCTTTAAGTGGGGATCTGGGAGGACTCAAAGATATGGCTGGGCCGCAGGAAGCCCCCTCTGGTTCCTACAGCTCCTCCCCACCCCCTTTCTGACCAGGTATGGTTCTGGCATTCCCCTGGGAGTCCCTTGGGCCCTCCCTAAATGTCCCAAGAAGCATGGTGGATTAAGAGAGACTCTAACAAGTGGGTGTGTTGGCCTCCGTTCTCGTACCTGAGGTGTGTGTCGGGGGTGGGGTGGGGGGTGTTGTGTGTGCACTGGGGCCAAGCACAGCTGGTCGGCAGGAAAGGACCAGGAGGAGGGGGCGCCTCCCCTGGAGAAGTGCTCTCAGCCATGTCTTTGCCTCTCCAGTGGTCCTTCCCATGCCAGGTGGGGCAGCTCCTGCCTAGACCTTCTAATCTCCAAAGTGGATGGGGAGAAGGGGAAAAGAGGATTGGTTCCTTTAAGAACCTTAAGTCCTCCCTCAAGTCTGACTGAAGTCTCTACTGCTGCAGGGTCCAGCTTTGCTCATCTCCACAGTTCCTTTGGGCTGGTTGGAAGTGAATGGAGGAAAGTGGCCCTGCACACCAGTGCTGTACCCACTGGGCTCAGGTCCTTTGACCATCTTGGTCATTCTCTGCTCCCAGGACCCAGGCAGCAGAAGGGCATCCCCATGAGAGAGTCTCGCCCCTCTCTGGTGGCAATGCAGGGGGCCCAGAGTGGGCAGTGCAGGGACAGAGCAGGGTTGGGTCCCCGGGAGGGGCAGAGGGGCGGGGGCTGCCGCAGGCTCGGGATCCTCTGGGGTGAAGGTGCCACAGGGCGAGGCTCAGGTCCTCCTAGCTCCCCGCCCCACCCGCCCCACCCGCCCATGCTGCCTCTGCCCAGCTCAGCTCCAGCTCCAGGGCCTGCTGAGGCACGCTGCCCCCCCCCGCCCCCCGCCACCCCTACCCCCCCGCCGGGGCGCCTCACTCACCTCCCAGAGCCAGGAACCTGTTCTCCCAGGAATGCTGGGGAGTTCTCAGAGAACTCCATTTCCCAGGGGCTTGAGAAGCCCCAGCGTCCTCTGGACCAGTGGGCCTAAGATGGGGAGAAGAGTTTTATAAATGAAGGGACTTGGGGATCCTCTCCATCTTTGGCCCATCCACACAATTCGTCCTCCCTGAGAAGGGACACAGTTCCCCAAAGCCAAAGATATGGGGAGGGGGGACCCACTGGTGACTCAAGAGTCCTAGAAAGCTGTCATGTCTCAACCTTGATCTTTCTTTCTCCACCCTCTCACCGCCCCCTCTCATGAAGAGGCCTGTGTTCGAAGAAGGCCACACAACAACACTTCTCTTGAACCTTCCATCCTTCCTGGCCTGAAAGTCCTTCCTAGTTTCTAACTTCCCTATTTCCACCTTGAGTTGAGTCTAGGCTTAATGGACCAACGGAACCCTCTCCCCACCTGCATGGGACAGGTGCATATTGCCAGAGAGGGTTATCAAGTCCCATTGCATGTTCCTGGGAGCTTGTGTGCAGGGAGGGACAGAAAGGAGGCCCAGCACCTGCTGCCCCTCTTTCAGTCTCCTGGGCTCTGACTTCTAAAGAGGATGAGGTTTGGGGGGTCACTTTTGCTCCCCCTGCACCACCCGTGCTCCTGAACAGAAGATAGATGGGGCAGAGGTCCCGCAGATAGGTCTCCGCTTTTCTTCTGAGTCACAACCTGTTGAGGCTTGTGGCAGGGGCTGGGGGATGAGTTGTGTGTTTGTGTTTGTGTGTGATGGTGGGGGGAGGAATTCACTTATGCAGTGGTCTTCCAAGGGCTTTCAGCTTTCTGGATCATGCTTGGCTGGACTGTGTGGTCCAGGAGGTGCTTTCCTGGGGGGGAGGATGCTACCATCGATCTGGCCTGGGTGGGGCTGGGTTGGCAGCACGCCCAGGAGCAGGGGAGTAAAGAGACAACCTTTGAGAGAGTGCATCTCATAAGCGTCAAGCAAATGGTCCCTGCCTCGTGTTAGCCATCCCACCTCCTGCCTCCTCCTCCTCCGCCCTGCTGTTCTTCTCCAAGGTCACCCTCACCTCATCCCACCCTCTCCCACCTCATCCAGCTCACTCAGTGAATCCCAATCCCATCCCCATTCTAATCCCAGACCAGCCCCCTTCTTCTCCCTAGCCTCCCTTCCAACTCCAGCTCCGAGTCTGGTCCCCTCTACTTCCTGGTCTCCCCTCGTCAACCCTCTCCTCCCCCCCCCCCCATTCCTAACCTCAACTTCCCTTCCCATCTCCCTTTCCTTGGATCCGTCTCCCCTCCAGCCAGAGCCCCATACTTTCACACAGCCCTGGTTGGCTCTCCATTTACCCTGAAGGGAAAGAGAGCCCTTAGCCATGCCACGAGGACAGATGAGCCACTGGGGTCCTCTCTGAAGAAGCTTCCTGTGTCTGTGCGGGCATTAACGGTGGGCCGTTGTCCACACAGTCCCCAAGAGCTCAGCCGTGGCAAGCCAAGTTTAGGTCTGATCTCCACAGGAACTTCTCAACATCGCAGGAACCTGGCAAGTGAGCAGGAGAGGGGGAGCCAGGCTCAGAGGCCGCAGCCTTCCTCCGAGGGCCTGGGAGCTCACCCAAGCTGACTGGGCCTGGCCGGGCTCCAGGCGGGGAGGTGGACAGAGGCTGAAGCAGAAAGGCCTGCCCAGCTGTTCAGGAATGTCTGCCTGTATGGTGCGCATCTCAGGTCTCTACCCCGCCTGTAGCTCTTGCTTAGTCAGCTCGGACTAATGGGGCCGGGGAGAGAATAAGCTGAATCGTGATCTCTCGGGAAACTCGAGCCAGCTGTGAGTCACAGAGAAAAAGGAACCCAGGCTCTCACAACTCTTCTGGAAGCCCCAGAGGTGGACATCCCTCAAGATTCCCCATCCCCAGGAGGCACTCAAGAGGCCCCGGGGAGGGCCGCCCCAACCCTCTCCCCCATCCTCATTGGGTGATCAGTCCACTGCCTGTCTGGCCCTCATCCAAGCTCCAGGGCCCTTCACAGCTCTCCTGGTCGGAAACTGCTGCTTCTGGCAAACTCCAGCGTGCCTGCCGGGCACCAACACACACACACACACACACACACACACACACACACACAGAAAGGGGTGTGTCCAAGAGGAACCGGATTGCCTGGAGACAGTTGGAGGTCCCACCTACACTTGTAAATTCCACAGCCATGTCCCAGACTGCATGGGTCCATCAGGCTCTTAAGACATAGGATGGATACACACACACGTGACCACAGCAGTGTTCACTCTCCAGCTCTCTCAGAGAGGCAGTTTCTGGAGCAGATGTTGGGACCCGCAAAAGATGTGGTTTCAGAGAGGCTGTTCAGCCTCTTTGGGCTTGCCCAGAGGCATAGACAACCTGCACTAAGGGGAAGACTTGGGGGTGATAGTGTCGAGTCCAGGATCTGAAGATGGTCAAGGGGGAAAGGTGGCAGCAAAGAGCAGGATGGGCTCAGGGAAAGACCCCGCCCAAAAGCTCATGCTCCACATTACTCCTCAGGGGACCAAAGGCCTGATCAGACACCCAGGGCTGGCCACACATCAACCTGGGCACCTACACAGCAGGGCGCAATCCCTTCCACTGATGGAGCTTCCGTGCCCCCCTGTAGATGGAGGGCGGGGTCCCTCATGACTGCTCTCACACTCAGACAGCCTGCTGTCCCTCTCCTGTGTGTTTGGGGGTGGGGGGGGGTGATGTTAGGCACAGTACATATTTGTCTTGGAGTACATCTGTATCATTAGTAGGGGCAGCAGAACTAATATCTCTAATAATAGATTGGTAATAATGAGCAGTCCTTCTGATAATGATATGTATGGAGCCCAGAGAGGCCCTGGCCCAAGGCCTGATGGGACCTTGGTGGGTCACAAGGCCCTACTAAGAGCAAAGAAGGCCCCACCAGCTGGAATCCCAAGAGGACCCACTCTTGAAGACTCCCACAGAGATGGCCCCTGGAAGCAGAAAATGTCTAGAAAGGACATAGTCTCAGCCCCCAGCCCTTTCCTGGCGTTTCACTGGCTTGGCACCCCAGGAGAGGAGGCAGGGACTGCAGACTGCAGACGAGATGGCCAGAGTTACTCTTCCTCAGAGCATTGCACAGCCCGGCACCGCCACGGGAGGAGTGCAGGGCACGAATGAGGACCCTCTTCTATGAAGGACCAAAGGAGGTTCCTTCTGGCGACCAGCGCATGCTGTTGGCAGTGCTGGGAGAGGATGATCCGGGAGTCCCTGGTCCGGAGGACTCCCAGGGAGGGAAAGCGAGGTCGTCACAGGGCAGTGAGGGGCGAGGGGTCTGTGACTGATGCCAGAGACAGGAATGCCAGGCCAGTGGTGGAGGGGAGACCAGATTTCAGCCATCCCTGTGGGGCTTCACCCTGGCCAATCTTCAGCTGCCAATCACCGGCCGCAGCCAATCCACTCCACCGGCGGTTACCCACACAGCCCACTGAGGCTGGGGGCGGGGCCACCGGGCTCGGCTTGTGTGACTTCATTGTGGGGGCGGGGCTTCAGGGCCAGCGGAGTGCCAGAGCTAATGGGTTCTCTGCTGCAAGCTCCTTGGCCCCAACCCCCCAGCGCATTCCTCCATCATGCAGCCAGTGTGCTGGAGGAAGCTTGCCTTGAGGGACCATGAAGACATGTGTCTTCCTGAGTGAAAAGTCCTCGTGCACTGCGCCCTTCCATCCTCCCCCACCTCATCACCATCCATCCGCTCCTGGGTACCGCCTACAGCCGATGGAGTAGTGGGGTGGGGGGAGGGGGGCGGGGCACAGAAACCTTGCCCTTGACCAGACACCCCTGCTCTCTGCACACTGCCCTCTGGGAGGAATAAGACCTGAAGGTGTCCCAAGGAACTAGCTGCCCAGCCTGAGCCTGGAGCGTTCAAGATCACCTTGTCTGCCCCAAGTCCCCTGCTACTCCCGGTTGACCATCAGACTTGGTCATACCTTCAAAACCCCCAGAGGAAGGGGATTTCCCTAAACTGTCCATCCAGGGTCTTCTGTTCGCAGAAATGGGCATTTTCCAAATTGTCCAAAACCCCCACTAATGGCCGCATAGTGGTTACGCATTGGAAAGGTGAGCCATTCGAAATGAGCAGCGACCCCATGGGAGAAAGACAGGGCTTCCTGGTTCATCAACACTCACCGTCTCAGGAACTCCCGGGCAGTTCTACCCCGTCCTACAGGGTGGCCATGAGGTGGTGTCCACTCGATGGCAGTGAGTTTGGGGTTTTAACCTCAGTGGGTAAGCTGACCTGGCTCCTGGGAGCTGGATCTGAGCTGGGCTCCCAGCTTTGGAGCCTGGCCTGAGAGAGGAAGGCAGGAGAGAAGAAGATCGACCATGAATGACACCCCAAAGGTAGAGGGACGGTCCCTGAAGCTGGAGATGTACCTAGAAAGAGGCATCCACAGAGAGCAGGAGGACACAGCAAAGCCCATCTCTCACACTAAGGAGGCCTGGGCAGAGGAGAGAGGAGTCCTGGGAAGTGAGTCTAAAAAGGAGATGAGGGCGGGGTCCTAAAAGGATATCACTTCCAGTTTCCTTGAAACCAAAGACCCCTTTATTTACACGTATCACAGAAGGTTCCAGGGGCAGATGAAAGATGTTATCCATCCTGACAGTGGTACCCAGGTAGACAGTCCCATGGGTACATCTGTTCAACATCATCCTTTTGTTCATCAGTCCATCCGTGCATCTGTTCTCTCTGTTCATCTCTCCATCCCGTCTGCCTCTAGCATAGCCTAGATGTCCATCCAACCATCCTTCCAGAGAGGTCAGGTCCTAATTGGCCTCCCCCGGCCTTTGGGGAAGGGCCTGTGGTCCTGCAGCATTTATGGGGCATGTGACCTGCCTACCTGGCCTGGGGAGGCAGCCCCGCCCCGAGCCTCAGGCAGGGGGCTGGTCCAGGCATGTAGGAGTATTTATACCTCCATGGAGGCTCCTGGGGAAGTTGCTGGCCTGAATGACTCCCCGAAACC
>PVJH01028698.1:0-27005 GCA_004026705.1 Nesogale talazaci
CCTGATAGTTTGTGGTTTTACTTCCAGGTCCATGATCCACCTCGAGTTTGTTCTTGTGCAGGGGGTGAGGTAGAGATCCTGTTTTATTTTCCTACATGTAGATTTCCATTGTCTCCAACACCATTTGTTAAATAGAGCATCACCCTCCCACTTGATGTTTTTGGGGCCCTTGTCAAAAATCAGTTGTCTATATGCTAGTAGTTTTATTTCTGGGTTTTCTATTCTTTTCCATTGATCTATATACCTGTCATTATGCCAGTACCATGCTGTTTTGACCACTGTGGCTTTGTAGTAAGTGTGAATGTCAGGTAAAGCCAACCCTCCGACTGTGTTCTTATCCTTGAGGAGATCCCTGCTAATTCTGGGCTTTTTTTCCTCTCCATATGAAGTTAGTGTATTTTATAAGAGTGGATTAACACATTCTATAAAATTTTATCTAGCCTTTTTATATTCATAATTGATATTAGCCTATAGCATCCCTATTTGTGCTATTCTTATTTTTTTCTTTTAGAACAATGCAGGGAAGGTTAATTCCATTTTAATTGCTGATGTATCATGTATGAAATATATGATATCTTCATTCATATAAAAATGAAATCACCTAGGATAAATACTTTTTAGAAAAGGATTTCTTTGTTTTGTTGTTTTCATTTTTTTTAATCCTTTATTTGTAGTCTCATACAACTCTTATCACAATCCATACATAAGTTCATGGTGTATCAAGCACACCTGTACATCCACTGCCCTAATCATTCTCATAACATTTGCTTTCTTTCTAAGCCCTTGGCATCAGCTCCTCATTTTCCCCTCCCTTCCCATAACCCCCTCCCATAAACCCTTGATAATTTATAAATTATTATTACTTTGTCATATCTTGTACTGTCTGACATATCCCTTCACCTACTTCCCAATATTGCTTGTACCCAAGGAAGGAGGTTTTATGTAGATTTTTATAATTGGCTCCCCCTTTCTATCCCACCTTTCCTCCAACTTCCCAGTGTGCCACTCTCATCACAGGTTCTGACGGGATCATCTGTCTGGAATTCCTATGCTTCCAGCTCTTATCTGTGCCAATCAATGCCTATCCTCTGGTCTAGCCAGATTTGTAAGATAGAATTGGGATCATAAGAGCGAGAAGGAGGAAGCATTAAAGAACTAGAGGAAAGTTGTTTGTGTCAACATTGCTATGCTACACTCTAACTAGTTTGTCTCCTCCCTGAGAACCCTCTGTAAGGAGAAGTCCATTACCTACAGATGGACTTTGGGTCCCAAAACTGTATACCCCCTCATTTACAGTAATAAAATGTTAAGTTCCTTGATGACTGATACCTGATACCTTAGACTCTTCGTGGTCACACAGACTGGTGTGCTTCTTCCATGTGAGCTTTGCTGTTCTGAGTTGGACGATTACTTGTTTATCTCTAAGTCTTTAAGACCCCAGACACGGGCTGAGCACTGGTGGCATAGTGGTTGTGTACGGGACTGAGGCCCACAGGGATGGAGGTTCAATTCCAGCAGTGACTTCACAGGAACAAAGGCTGGGTCTCCTGTTCCC
The DNA here is from genome assembly GCA_004026705.1 of Nesogale talazaci. Lineage (NCBI taxonomy): Eukaryota > Metazoa > Chordata > Mammalia > Afrosoricida > Tenrecidae > Nesogale > Nesogale talazaci. The sequence goes on from PVJH01028698.1 coordinate 1,556, forward strand.
ACCACCAGAGGGTAGTGATGCCAAAACAAAACCAAAAAAACAAGCAAACAAAAGACCCCAAACACTCTATCTTTTGATAGCCGGGTACCATCAGTTTTCTTCACCACCATTGCATACGCACACTTTTGTCTTCAGTCTTTATGTTGGGAAGGTGAGCATCATGGAATGCCAATTTAAAGAGCAAAGTGCTCTTGCATTGAGGAAGTACTTGAGTAGAGGCCCAATGTCCATCTTCTATCTTAATACTGAACCTATAAATATGTGCACGTAAATTTTCCCCTTTATCATATATAAATATATATCTATGTACACGCCTTTATTTAGGCCTCTATAAATGCCACCCTTCCTATTATTTCATTCTTCCATTTTGTTATACTTACCACCTATCCCACTGTCATGCTCAGCCTTCAGTTGGCTTTCAATAATTTCTCTGAATTACCCTATCCTTGATCAATCCCAACCAGGTCTCTCACTCCCTCCTTGCCACTGATTTTGGATCACTTATTGTTCCCTTGTCCCTGGGTTAGTCACACCACCTCCTTTTCCCCATCTCCCCCTCTTCCATATCCTCCCAGAACCATCGGTCTCATCATTTTCTCCTCCAGACTGATCATCCAGCCTATCTTATCTAGACAGACTCGAAGAGATGATACCATGTACAGAAAAACAAGACACAGCAAAACAAAGTGACAAAACAAAATGAAAGGACTACAACAAGAAAAAAAAAACAATGCCCAGAAAATATAGATAGATAAATAAAAATAATAACAATAAAGCAAATCCTGTAAACAAATAGTTCAAGGTTCATTGAAACTCCAGTCAAGTCCAATGGGGTTCCATACATTGGCCTCCAAATGTATCCTTGGCTCTCCCTTAAGAATTCCGTGCTCTGCTCCCCCTCTGCTTTGCTGCACACCTTTAGTGTTTTCTTCTGTGTGGTAGGGAGAGATGTCTGCAATCCCGACACTGTGTCTCCAGTGTTGTCCCCTATAGGGACTTGGGTCAGCAAGGGATTTCATGTCTCCTAGTGGAGCTGACTATCTGGTCCTGTGCATTGGCTGCTCTGTGTGAGAAGATCATCCTCGAACTTGGTGGGCCAGGATGCGCTCCACTCTCTCTTCCTCTCCCTTCATTTGCTCCCATTTTTCAGGTCAGACATGTTCCTCTCCCTGCACTTTAGTCCTGTCCTCTAAAATAAATTATTCTGGGGGGAGGGGCAGCAGTCCCCATGGTTGGGATTGGGGACTAGTTGTCAGACCCCTTCACTTGCTCCTCGCTCCATGCTATCATGCTGCATTCACATAATAAACACCATGTTTAAGTCTGGCCCCTCTTTCCCTGTGAAGATATAAGCAATACCCTTCCCTTAGGTGGATTAGTGTCCTGTTACCCTGCTGCACATACCTATCCCCCCCTTTTGAAAAGGATTTATTAATTATAAATTAACATAATAATTTTCAGTTTATTGGAGTATTCTTTTCTCCTTGATAAACTCCAATTAACTGAAAATGAATGAATTATATTTGTTTTAAAATTTATAGGCATAGAGACTAATAATACTATTATTTTTAATAACAATAATACTATTATTTTAATACTTATAAAATCTCTGTCAACTTTGTATTTTCATCCAATTTTGATTCCTGCTTTCTCTCTATCTCATTGGTTTTACTAGAAATATGTGTATTTGATTTGTCCTTTCATGAAATCTATTTTTGTTCATGGTAGAATCCTTGATGGTTCATATATTTTTTATTTATAAACATTCTACTTTTATGTTTTTATTTCCTTTTCCTATATAAACATAGGAACCCTGAAGACATGGTAGTTACATGTGGGGCGACTAACTATAAGGTCAGCCATTGGAAACCATCAGTCTCTCCTTAAGTAGAAAGACACACTTTCTACTCCAGTAAACAGCTACTATCTCAGAAACCTACAGGGGCAGTTCTGAGTTCTGCTCTGTTTTAGTCTGGGTGGCAGTACATGTGGCAGTCATGTACTTGATATCAATTTCATTATTGGGATGTAGGGGTAGAGTCTAGCCTGTCTATCTGCTGATAGCCAATGAGTAGCCAATTAGGACTCTGTGTGGGCATGACTTTGTCCTAAGAATTCTCAAAAGTCTCACGGTATTTCCCTCGGGGAGATGAGAGATCTTTTTCCCAGTTGTTGGAAGTCACGCAACTGACAAGACAGGATGGCAGCATCTGAGGAACCGGAGGAGCTGGAGGAGAAGCCACACAGTCTTACCCTGATAGAACCAGATGACTGCTGAGATGTTTCTATCACCAATGGATACTGCTGTTGGACACTAAGCCCTGGAAATGAGGAGCCATGAGGGGTCCCCTGCCAGAGTTGGGGCTCGGCATCCACTGGCCTGTGACTTCGTGAGTCAGAAGAAGACTTCATAGACTAGTATCAGACATATGGGCTATTATCGGACTTATGACTTCAAACTGAGCTGGATTAGGATGCTTTCTCAATGTTCCATTCCTCTTGTATGTAAACCTTTCCCTTATATCCATATGTGTGTCTTTGAATTTGTTTCTCTACTTTACCCAGACTAACACAGTGGACTAGAGAAATAAAATCATAGACACTCAAATGTGTAAAAGAACTTTATATAAAGAGCAATTGTATCTTAAGACAACATTCCATCCTTGTCCAACTCAAGTCTCTAAGTCTGATATTAGTCCATATCACACAACATATGCAATGTTGATAAAGGCAGGAAGATCACAGGCCAGTGAGTGGAAAGTCTTCTGAACCCAGTGATTGTGAAAGTATCTCAGTGCTGGCATGGGTCTCCATGGGTTCATTCAGTTCCTCTGACTCCATTTGTCTTATCGGCAGGAAGATGAAGCACAAAGAGTATCTGGCCTCCAGTGATCTTTTTATCTCAGTCTTGCCTACAAATGAGGCAATCAAGTAGTGGCCTGATTGACAGGCAGGACTCCACCCCTTCATAAATTCACAGGAGATTATGAAACTACCACACCAACTCATAACTATTTTCTATATTTTAAAAGATTTGTTGGGTTAGGCTTTACATTTTTCTCATAACCTATTTAATGTTCTTATAAATCTGCTTTTACAGATTCTTAACTGTAAACTATACTTTGTAACTATTTATGACTTTTCACATTTTATTAGCTTGGTAGATTCTATCTTTCAAAAAATTGAAAACTGTAATTTGTGAAATGTGATAGCATGACATTTTATTTTGCTTATGTATGGATAATGAGTATAGAATTTTTATTTTAAATATTTCTTTATATGAGTCATTTTAGGTGCACATCAGTCTAATGAATATTCAAATTTGCCTCTTATATCATATTTCTTCTTATGAGAGTATTTACTTTAACAATTTTGTAGTATATATCAGCTGTCAACAAATGCTTTTAGCTTATTTTTTTCATATAGTTTTTATTAAAGCTAATTTACTGGGTTATAATTTTGGATTAATAGCAGTTATTATAATTTTGTTATTGCTATTTTCTGGTATAGTACTGTGTTAAAATTGTGTTCAAGGTCAGTCTTCCGTCTAGTGTTTGTCATATGACCCACTGCCTTTGGGGTCAATTTGACACATATAAACCCTATATTGCAGAGAAAAACATATAGTTCCTAAAACTGTAGGAACTTATCTTTTGTCTGAAGTGTTATCTTTATCCCCCAAAGTGTCTAGCAGACTCCAACTGCTGAGCTTGTTACCAGTGCAATACTGTATATAACCTACCCAAACTCTCTTGTGTCTAGTGAAGTACACTCTAATTCTTGCCCTTGTTCCCTTGCAAACAATAGCTAACTTTGTTTTCTGTCTTTCTTACGTGTCCTCTATATCTTTGATTTTCACTAGTTTGAATGTATCTAGATGTGTGGATATTTGTGTTTTCTTTATTCTTGATTTTCATTTGTCTTGCTCAGACTTCCTGACAACATTTGAATCTGTGAGATGATACCTATCATAATGAGGAACTTGTCAACTATCCTCAATATCTCTGCTTCCCTGATCATTACCTCTGTCTACATTAGAGACTCACTAATTACATGTATATATTATAATTGCTATTGTTCTGTAATCCTCAGTTGTCCTTGTCTGCTTTTATATTTCATGCCCTTGCACTTTATCTTTAAGTGTGTTTACTGTCTTTCAGTCTATCCCAAAATTTTGTCATTATTTCCTCAATAGTATTGCATCTACAGAGAATCCCACTGAAGATAAAATATATATTATGTATGGTGCCCAGATATAAAAAAATATAGCATCTGGGATCTTAAAGGCTTGAAGGTAAATAAGCAGCTATCCAGCTCAGAAACAACAAAGCCCCCATGAAAGAAGCACACCCGCCTATGTGACAGTGTCAAAGGGATCATATATCAGGCATCAAAGAACAAAAATCATATCACTGTGTGCCCACCTTCCTGATATGATCACTAAAGACAAATGTATGCATAAGCAAATGTGGTGATGAGAGCTGATAGTGCCCAGCTATCAAAAGATATTACAGCTGGGGTTTTAAAAGCTTAAGGGTAAACAAGCAATCATCTGGCTCAGCAACAACAAAGACCACATGGAAGGAGCACACCAGCTTTTGTGACCATGAGGTGTCGAAGGAAGAAGTTATCAGATATCAAAGAACCAAAATTCATATAGTTGTAAAGTAGGGCAAGACTGGGGACCTAAAACCCATGTGTAGGTATTGTGACATCTCCTTAGGGTCATGAGAAGGAGATGAACCAGTCAGGGAGCAGTGTAGCAATGATGAAACATGTAACTTTCCTCTAGTTTTTCAAAGCTTCCTCTACCCCACTATCATGATCCTAATTCTATCTTACAAATTTGACTAGACCAGAGAATGTACACTGGTACAGAGAGGAACCAGAAAAATACAAAATTGAGGACAGATGATCCCTTCAGTACAAGAGATACCAGGAGGGTGGAGGAAGGGTAGGGTAGAAAGGGGAAACCAATTATAAGGATCTACATATAACCTCCTCCCTGGGATACAGACAATAGGGAAATGGGTGAAGTGAAACATGTATGATCTGACAAAATAATAATAATTTATAAATTATCAAAGGGTTATGAGAGAGGGGGTAGTGGGGAGGGAGGGCAGGGGAAAATGAGGAGTTGATACCAAGGGCTTAAGTAGAAAGCAAATGTTTTGAGAATTATGAGGGCAACAAATGTACACATGTGCTTGACATATAATGGATGTGTATATGGATTGTAATAGATAAGTATGAAACCCCCAATAAAATTATTAAAAAATCTTTAGAGGAAAGTATCAGCAAAGCATTATGTGTGTGTGTGTGTAGACAGAAGTATGTGCCATTTTAGGTCCATGATATATACCTTGCAATTAGAGTATGTCATTTCAACATAGAGCAAACACTGTATTATGTGCAGACGTCCTTACATAACTCAGACTCAAAACTTCATATCTATTATGTGGAAAACTTGGGATCACACTGAAATAACCCCAACAACTGTATCCACTATATACATGAGTCTTTCCTTGATGGATTTGTGGACAGGTGGGAACTATGCCAACAACTATTTGAGTCTTTGCAAATCTCCAGGCTTAGGGCATGGGGAAGATCTAGGAAAGGCACAGGATGAGAGTGATTGGCAGCAGGTGAAAATGGAGCATCAAGTGGTCCAGCTTTCTACTGGCCTTGGCAGCTCTGATGCTAGTGGAGCCAGGAGGAAGGGAAGGAGCAAGTTAAGATCGAGGGATTGTGATGTTTGGACATGCTCACGGCTCTGTGGGTTTGGAGTCTTTAAAATCATTGGTGAGAAATAAAAACAAAAGGAGAGTTGCTGCTTAAAACAAAAAAAGTGTTTGAGGTCACACATTTATATACAGTCAGATATTACTTAAATAGACACATATCATGGCATTGGAAATGTTCAGGGAGAAATTGAATTGAGAGGTAGTAAAATGTGTAAAATAAAACAGGGCTTAGTGTTTGAAAAAATCCCATTGGTTGAACTAAGAACATATTTTCTAGAACTTTGTCTAATGACACAATTACACAGTCTTTGTTAAATTAATTAAGCTTATTCCTGAGGGATCTAATCAACAGTTCTCACAAAAGGGGCCAGCATGATGTGATGAGAAACTGTAATTCATAGAATTCCACAGACAAGAAGTAGGCCTAAGCTGCTACTTGGCTGTGAACATCTGTTGTCCTCTCAAGAGAGTAAAAGATCCTCATCACAGCAGACCTTAGACAACACAATGATGGAAGAACATTGATGGCAGTACTGACTTGGTTAGTGCCCTGGCCTTCCCGATTGCAGATTGTGAAGTGAAACTCTCTACCTCCATTTCCATTCAGGTGGGGTAAGTAGCTAAAGCCATGAAGATCACTGATGTTTTTAGAAAACCCAGCCATACAGACATAACGCTTGGTAAAGCAGAGCATCATCAGCAAAGAAAGGAGTACTTGATTGAGCTGGATTGACATGGTTGAAGCTATGGAGTCCAATAGAGTGCTGATCGTGAAGATGGCACCTGCCTAGGCAGGGATCCATTCTGTTTGGATAGGGCTGCTATGAGCTGGACGCAAATGGAGGACATGTATTCTTCTTTAATAATGAATTCTTTCTGGCACAACATCTTCCATCCTGATTCTTTTTGCCACGTAGTTAATTACAAGCAGTCCTTGGGTTGAGAATGTGACCTTCTGGACACCTTCTACTTGACTTTTAATGTGTCAGGGTGCCCATAAACAGAAACAGTTAAAGAAAACCGACACCACAATTTCTTTATCACAATTGCCTTCACTTGCTGCACATACATTTGTCAAATCCTTGAAAGGGTTCAGAGCTTTGTCTTACGGTGAAGTCAGGCTATAAATCTATACCACCGTATCTACAAATTCCTCATAAAAATCTAAAGACACAGTTAAGAATGGATCCCACTCATATGTAGGGATCCCATTCATAAATGCCCACAACTGTAAAACAGCACTTAAATTAACTTAGCTCAGTGGAGATGTTTCACTTTATAGATTGTGATCTGTACAGGAATGAATGATGTCATGGTGAAAATACTGTGTCCTAATGGATCTCTTGTTTGTTTATGTGCTTTCAACTTCACTATTCCTAGCCCTGAATATTTTCATGTAGATACAGGTAGAGTGCACATTTAAATGCCCATCTAATGACACAAACATTTGCTTTTTGCTGTTTTACCTAGGGCAGTAAGATAGCTACTTAACACCTGTAAGCCATTCATTAAGAGAAATACATACAGCGATTTGCTGAAGGATTCTAGAGCCATATTACTATCTCCAAAAGCTTTCATGAGATTTCACCATCCTTTATACTTACTATCTTTCAAAAATAAAAATGTTATTTCAAGTTATGTTAGATCCTGAAGACATAATGAAAAGAATGGTGGTTTGGAGCATAGACAATGGATTATAAAAGTATAATAAACAGTTGATGAATATTAAGGTAAATCACTTTAGCAATCCAAAGAGCTTTTGAACTTGTATTTAAATGTACTATTTATGTGATGAAGTATTGTTGATTCAGTAATTGTGCCTTCATCTTTCATAAAAATGATCTGGGTTTGATTCAGTGCCAACACATCTCTCATACTCGAAACACCTCACCTATTAGTCAGTGGAGACTTTCTTGTTTCTATTTATGTTAAACACGTTAAAATGAAGCTTCTAGGGCTGAGCCCTGGTGGTGTAAGTGGTTGAGTGTGGGACTGAGACCCGCAGGTTTGGCGCTTCAAATCCAGCGGCGGCTCTCAGGAGCAGCACTGGGTAGCGCCCATGACCACCAGAGGCAGTGATACCCCCCATCCCCAAAATGAAGTTTCTACACTAAAAATTTGGTTAGGAGGGAAGATCTAGTGGGCTACTTGACAAAATGAGCCATAACATTGTGATCTGTGTATTAGGTCTTTGTTAGTTGAGAGCCAACTCAATGCCATCTAACAGCATTTAAATTTAACATGATGAGGGGTTTGGAATATATAGGTCATAAAACCTATCTGGAAAAGAGAGCATGGTAGAATCAGCATTTTCTAGATAGATAATTTCAAAATAATTATCTAGTGATTATATTCCTTTAAAAACCCATTTCAATGTTTTCCTCGATTTTCTTGGAATGAAAACAAAATGCTGACCATTTTGTTTCTGTCTAGTCTACTTTCTTGATGGATACGAACCCACCCCAACCCCTTCCATGGAGTTGATTGTTCATTGTGATCCTATAGAACAGAATGGAAGGTTCCTGAGAGATTCCTAGACTGTCAATCTTGACCGGAGCTCACAGACTCACCTTTCTTCAGGGGAGAGGCAGTTCAAGACTTGGCCATCCGGAGCATCTAAGGGTTCTGTGTTCCACATTGCAGTTGCTCTTCACAGTGCCTTCGTCCTTCCTATTCACAATATCTTGAATAATCTCTTTCTTTTGTTAGCCTAACTAGTTTCTACTCATCGTTTACATTCTACTCTAATGTCTCTGTCTCAGAAAACCCTTACTTAATCTTTCCAACAAACATTGATGTCCATCCCCTGCTCTTCACCCTGACACCTCTTCTCCATAATATTGTGTCTTCAACATTAGGGGCCACAATCTCCAAACAGTAGCCATCGTGTTTGTTTCCACTCACTCTGAAACCATACTCTATGACACTCTGCCTATTCTATAGAATTAGCGAAATACATATTTAATGAACAAGTGACTGTGTTGCCATTCCATTTACCTTCCTTCACAACCTATGCATGTAATATTAATCACACTTTAATTATGTTTCACCCTTGAGCAGGGTTGGAGTTCCTTCACACTGAAATTATTCTCTCAGCTTGACATTTCTTTCAAGGCATGTCTACTGGCAACAAATTTTCACAGCTTTGTTTTTCTGAGAAAATCTTTATCCTTCACTGATGAGAAATAATTGCACTGGAGACAAAATTCCAGGATCAAGGGGTATTATTTATTTATTTATTAGCTTTCTTTTTTATTGTTTTATTTTCATTCAACTTTAAGGAGCCTATTCAACTCTCTTTTTGCTTGAATTTTAGCTTAATTTGCTTAATTTTTATGTTTTATGTTATTTTTTAGTTATGGTTCTCCGCTGATTCATTTCAAAATTCTTTCTCTGATTTTTTTGAAATTTGAATATTATATGCTAAGGTATAATTTGTGGTTTTTTTAACTGTTATCTAGAATTTGGTGATTTCTGACATAAAAAAACTACAATGGTTAATTTTTAGGGAGTCACTATATCTAAAATACACCATGCACTTTTTTTTTTTACACCATGCACTGTTACAAATTTCCACTCTTTTCATAGTTGCAGTCCTGTTTCGCTCATATATAAGTGCCCTATAAGCCAATGCATTTTTTATTGTATGTGCTTCTGGTGAATGTGTGCTAATCACTTGTATAAGTTATCACATATTATAATTATCTTAGTGTGTTTTTCTTCTTTAATAAATTGCCCCCTGATATCAAGGGCTGAAGTGGAAAAGCAGATATTTGGAGAATGATGATGGCAGCAGACATGCAAAGGTGCTTGGCACAGTCTATGTATATATGGATTGTGATAAATCAAGTATGAACCCCCAATAAACTGATTAAAAAAGAATTTTTTAACAATTAAAAGTTAAAAAATTGCCCCCCTGTGAATAATGTTCATATTTATACTATCTCACTGATATCTGCTATCATTTCTGTCACACAGCATGTGCATTATGAATGAATTTTTATCCAATATTGACACACATTTTTACTAACCCCTTTTAGTAGTTTGTTTTCAACCTTCAGTTGGCACATATGTTTGTGACCTGTGTTTTATATTCTGAATTTCAGCTACTGAACTTTGTGTGCTTATGCACATACCTAGCTTCTGATACTTACCCAGCCATGATGTTGCTCTGGACTCAGATATAGATTGAATCATCATCTCTGATCCCAAACCTTTCATTGTAAAATAGTTTAACACCCACCCATAGTCCTCCCCACCCTTGTCAAAAGGAGTCTCTTGGAATATTGAAACAATCACACCTCCAAGTATTTGAAAGAAAGCCATTCATATCATCGTTCAGTCAGTGTAGAGATTAGACACAGCTGATACTTTCATTATTTTAGGGTGGGGTTCGTGAATCAGCCAGGTGCATTAACAGGATTCCAGCAATTACCATGTTCAGTCATGTTTGCTCGATCAGTGGATTTCTGATGCTAAAGCAGCCAGATATGTTCTAATCTTATTTGATGTGCATCAGAGACATTTATTGAATAATCAATGCTTTTGATGAAAAAGAACTGCCTTAGTGTCACATGAATGAGCACCATATGGCAAAAAGAATCATGGCTGTTTATACTTTGGATGAAGAATTTTGTCTTCTGTGGACTAGGACTCATCTGAATATCAGAACAATGTATCCCATTTTCCAGTAAGTTATTTCTAGGATATTTTCACTGTACTATAAAATATCTACTATAAAGGGCACTAGTCCAGGAGCCTAAATGAGCATGGAAAGATTGTAGAAGTTTTCAGACTGGTCAAAGTCAGAGTCACCTCCAGATGTGGATGAATTGAGTTAGCAAGAAGCGTCAGCGAAGAGGGGAGCAGTCTATCCATGAGAGGGTGAATTCCGGAAGGTCCACACAGTAGATTGACAGCAAGTATAGGTCACAATGCATCTCCTTTACTTGTCCACATGCCTTAAAACTGCATCCCCACCCAACCTTGAATGATGAACTCTGTTTCTCTAACTCATTTTATGTGAAATACATGATAATAAGTTTTAAACAATGAAATGTGGCAAAAGTTGTATGTATCATTTCTAATTTGTTGTCTCCACGAATCTTACATGCTGCTCCTCACCCTCTTGGAAAAGTGACAAGCCTGCATGGGGACATCAAGCAAGCCAATAGTTAAAAAAGACAAGTCATACCCCCTCTTCTATCTTGCTCCCAGTTAAGGACCATTCCAAATCCCCACCTGTGAAGTCATTCCTGGTCATATTGCCCAGTGTCTACAGGTGCATGGATAAGTATCTTTAAAACTAAACCAAAGGCCCACATTATCAGAGGTTTGTATGACTTTTAAAAATGCACAATAACTGAATAAATTCACGAACATTGCTTTACGACATTGGGGCACTGAGATTATTTTATGTCAAATAATTACAAACATAAGACATTGTGGGAAAGAACATGCAGTACACACCTGGGAAAACTATAGAATGAGGAATTATTTCTCAGTCATCTCCATAACAATTATGTGGTACAATGATAACTCCAAAATTATGCTACAAAATGATAGAAACATTTATTAAATAAAAACAGCAGAATAGGAAGGTAATGTTTCTTGACATATCCACTATCAACATCTCTCAACGTCTGACAGTGCTGTTTCTATCTCTCTATCCCTCTCAGAAAGAATTCATCGCTTCTCCATGTGCTCCATGCCCAAACAGCAGTTTGACATTCTCGAAGTCTTCAAAGCCTGTACCTTTTAACTGCTTGTTCTTTTCATAAAAGAAGCCATTTGAGTGGGGAAAGCTCGGGGATGCAATCCCATTCTTGGAGAAAAGTTCTTGCTCCCCTCAAAGAATGAATAGGGAGTGTTGGGATCACAAAAGCAACCTTGGCCCAACATCCCTTGCTTTTTTAAAAAACTGACATTATTCTCAATGCTCATAAAACTTCCTCATAATATGCCTCCTGATGCCCTGTTTTTTGAGAAAATCTGTCACAATTACACACATGCTATTCCAAAAAATAATCTTCATGACTTCTGAGCTGAATTCTTGCCCCTGCATCGAACTGACCTAGCAGATCCGCTTAAAATAGAGTGCTCTTTTATTGTTTTGTCTTTATTTCATTCACCAAAATTCACAAAGCTTCCACAAGTGCCAAGTAAGGTGCAGATAAAGTGACAATTAATGGCCATATTATGAATGAATGACTCAGTGCTTTGTGAGAAACTATAATCTGTAAAATTGTAGTAGACTCTACTATACATGTACACATGTTATTGTTCTATTTTTATTTTCTTTTCATCTTTTTAACCTTTAACCACTCCTTGATCTATTCATTCATCTACAGATGGACATTGGTTGTTTCCAGTTTTTTCTTATTGTGGGTAGTTAGCATTGCACAGGAGTGGTGTGCATATAACTGTTCATATTGTGTTCTGTATTTCTTTGGGGTATATCCCGAGGAGTGAGTATGCTGGGTCACATGGTATGTCTACTTGCATTTGTTTAAAGAAGCACCAGGCTGTTTTCCATAGTGACCGTAAAATTCTGCAATTCCATCAGCATTGTATGAGTATTCAATCTCTCCACATCCTCTCCAGCATTTTTTATTTTATGTAATTATTTAAAATTTTATTATCAGCACTGGTGTTAAGGGGTAGTCTGTCATTGTTTTAATTTGTCCTTACTTATAGCTGATGATCTTAATGATTTCTCCATTTGATTACTGACTGCCTAGATTTCATCTTTGCTGAATTTTGTATTCATGTCTTCTTTCAATTTTTAAAATTGAATTGTGTATTTTTTTCTTCTTGAGGTGAGATATGCAATTTCTCTAGATTCTATTACAATAAGAAATTCCCCCTGTATGCCTATTTTTATTATGTTTTTAATGAAAGGAACTTTGGGTTTGATTTAAAGTCTTTTCTGCGTTATTCATATAATCATAAGCTTTTAAGGATACACTGCTTTTATGTTGTCCCCCTTTTTAAGGCACACTAAAGTTACAAAGAACAAATAAAATCCATAGGGATGGAGTTAATTCAGACTCATAGTGGCCCTATAGGATAAAGTAGAATGGTCTCATGGGATTTCGGAAACGTGACATAGTTTTACAGAAGCAGCCAGCTCCATCTTCTTCCTTCTGTGGGTTCAAACAGCTGACTTTGCAGTTGGCAGCTTACTGCATAACCCAGATGCCACTGGGGCTTCTTAATTAGAAAAATACAGTGTATTACAGAGAGACCTTATCTGTACCCATCTCTGACACAGCTACATGTTTAAACACATTGTAATTGGAATAAGCTTGTACATGTATAGACTGGAAAACTACTAGTAATCTCATTTTCTGTTTTGTTTTGTTTTCATTTACCTTCATAAAAACAAAAGAGTAGCTATTTTGGCATAGCATCCTCTGTGAGTTGAATTACTTCACAACTATAGATGATGATTTTCCATATTTTCCTTAGAGTTGTCTACTTGATATGCTTTGAGATATATTACATAATAGCAAATATGCTTTGTCCTTGTTAATGTTAATTTTTTAACAGGGAGTGTTCTCCTTCAACCTTATTATAGAAAGTATTATTGTCTTTCCCTTCAGGAAGTAATCTATAATCCTTTTTATTGATGAAGGTTGACAAATTTATAATATGAATATATTTTAGTACACCTTTGTTTCTATAGTAATTATTCCCTGCATTCTCATTTGAAAGGAAGAGAAACTATTACTCCCTAAAAAGGGAAATAAAAATAAAAACAACAAATATCACCAAACAACTCATCATCCCTATAGATACTCTATACATCATAATTTTATCATTCTTGTTTTCTTTAGTATTGCTACTTATTCTTGTCTTTGAAAGTACAATAGTCTGTAAGAGAAGAAAAGTGGAATGTTATTTCTGAAGTACTTCTTATGAAGAGAGAAGTTATCTACTTCACAAGACTGGTTTGCATAGTAGGAGATATTTTATAAGAACAGAATGGCACATTCACATGAGGTATTAGTTGTTGTAAGATACCATCAAGTCAACTCCCACTCATAACTACCCTATGAACAAAGAGTGAACTATTACTGTTCCTGCGCCACCATCACAATTGCTTTTATGTTTAAGGTCACAGTGTCAGCTCTGGTGTCAATCCATCTTCTGTAAGGTCTTGCTCTTTTCCACTATAATTCTACTTTACCAAGCATGGCACCATTGCACAAGGATGGGTGCCTCCTTAGGCTACGTCCAAAGTACTTGAGACTGAAATTCACTGAATTCTTGCTTTTGAGGAATATTCTGGCTGCTTTCTTCTAAGAGGTGTTTGTTTATTCTTTTGGCAACCCATTGTCCTTTCACTATTCCTCACCAGCCCCATAATTCAAGTCACTAATTCTTTAGTGTCCTTTATTTAATGTACAACTTTTACTTGATTATAAAACAATTGGAAAAAAAATGGCCTGAGTCAAACACATCCTTGTCCCCAAAGAAACATCCTCGTTTTTCAACACTTCAAGAAGAAGTTGTGCATCAAATTTACTCTGCACAGTGAACATTGATCTGGATCCAATCAAGTCAAAATCCTTGACATTAATCTGTTCTTCATTAATCATAAAGTTCACTATTAGTCCAGTTATGAGGATTCAGATTTTCTTTACATTCGGTTTTAATCCACACTGCAGGCTACAATTGCTTGAAGCAAGTGCTTCAAGGCCTTCTCACTTTAAGGAAGCAAACTTATGTCTTCTGCATATTTCAGATTGCAGGAAGCATTCCTCCAATCCTCATGTCACATTCTTCTCCATTCAGTACAGCTTCTCTGCAATTGTTTAGACAGCACATTGAAGAAGCATGGTGAGGCTATACAATCCTGACACACAGCTTCCTTGATTTTAGACCTTGTTCTGCTAGCACAGCTGCTTCTTGATCCATGGACATGCTCTCAATGAGCACAACTAGGGTTCAGAAATTACCATTCTTCTCAAGGCTGTAAATTGTTAGGGTTCAAACAGCTTTGCATAATAAATAAAACACAATTAAATATCTGCCTGATCATCTCAACCTTTGGTCAAGATCCATCTGGTAACAGCATATTGTTCTGCATCCTCTTCTGAATCCAACCTGAACTTTGGATGGACTCCAGTCAATGAACTGCTACTACTGTTGTTGGATGCTATCACCGGTATGTGATATCAAATTGTTGCTCTATAATTAGAACATTCTGCTTTGTCACCTTTCTTTAGAATGGGTATAAATTACAATCTCTTTCAATCAGTTGGCCAAGTCTCTGTCTTCCAAATTTCCAAGGACCAGGGAGTACTTACATTGCTCCATCTGCTGTTTGAAATACTCCACTTGATATCCCATCGGTTCCTGTGGCCTCAGTTTAGGCTAAAAGCTTCAAAGTAGCCTGTAATTCTTCCTTCAGTACCATTTGTTCTTAATCAATGCTACCTTTTGAATTGGTAGAATATCCACTAGCTCTTTTTGTACAGTGACTCAGTATTCTTTCCATCTTCTTTTGATGCTTCCTGAAGCAGTCAGCATTTTGTCCATGTTGTTGCTGGATGTCACTGAGTGACCCCAACAAATAGCAAGTGCCCTGAGCCAGCCTTACAAGTTCAGTCACTGTGGCAATTCATCAACTGCAGGCGCTTCCTCTTTATTTTGTTACTCTTCTACTTTAGGAAATTTAGCATATTTCTCCAAGAACTGGTCTCCTTGACAACATATCCAATATATGTCAGATGAAGTTTCGCCGTCCATGCCTCTGTGGAGCAGTCTGTCCTGGCATCTCTCAAGACACACTCATTGATCATTTTGACAGTTCATGGCACTTTCAGTGTTCTTTTCCAACACCACTTCAAAGTCATCAATTTTTCCTTAGTCTTTCTTATTTAATTTCAAATTTCCACAGGCACATGAGCAATTGAATATGTCATGGTTAGGGTCAAATTCACCCTAGTCCTCAAAGTATAAAACTCAATTTTTCAATAATCTAAAGCGGTCTTGGGCAGCATATTTACCTAATGCAATGCATCCTTTGATCTCGACTGCTGCTTCCTGGAGCATCTATTTTGGATTAATCAATACAAAATCCTCGACAACTTGAATCTTTTCTATCATGATGTTACCTGCTTGGCTAGTTATGAAGATTTTGGCCTTCATTATATGGCATTGTAATCCTTAGTGCATGCTGTGATCGTTGATCTTCATCACAAAGTTCTTCAACTCTTCTTCACTTTCAGCAAGCACATTCATATCATCTGCATATCTAGGTTGTAAATTAGATTTCCTCAATTTTTTTTATTTTTTGGGGGGGGCATCACTGCTCTCCGGTGGTGGGAAGGTGGTAGGAGTAGGAGGCCCAGCCCCACTGCTGGAATTGAACCTCCGTCCCAGTGGGCCTCAGTCCCGCGTACAACCACTACGCCACCGGGGCTCAGCCCTGAAGGAAATCTTTGATAAGTGAAAGACATTTTTTTTGGGGGGGGGGCATCACTGCCTCTGGTGGTCATGGGCACTACCCAGTGCTGCTCCTGAGAGCCGCCACTGGGTTTGAACCGCCAAGCCCGCTGTCCGCAGTCGATTTCCTCAAATCTTGAGTCTGCCTTCTTTTTCATATTATCCAGTTTCTCTGATTATTTGCTCAGCATACACATTGAATAAATTGTGCCAGAGCATACCACCCTGGGCATACCTTTCTTGATTTTAAACCATGCAGCATGTGCTCTGTGTTCTGGTCCCACAACTCTTTGATTCATGTACAAGTTGCACATGAGCACCATGAAGTGCATTGGAATTTCTATTCTTCTCTAGGTTAGCTGCAGTTTGCTGTGATCCACACAGTCAAATCTTTTGGCATAGACAATAAAACACAAGTAAGCACCATTCCAATATTCCCTGTTCTCAGACAGAATTTATCTGGCATCAGTAGTAAGAACCCTTGCTCCACACCCTCTTCTGAATCTGGCCTGAATCTCTGGTAGCTCTCTGTTAATGTGCTGCTGCAGCCATTTTTGGATGGTTTACACCAAAATTTTACTAGCATGTAAAATCAGTGATGCTGTTCTATAATTTGAATATTATATTGAGTCACCTTTGGGGGGGAATAGGTGCAGTGTTAGTCTGGGCTGACTAGCAAAACAAATCCAGAGTCACTCATATGTGTGTAAGAGAGAATTATTATTAGCCCATAAGTCCAATACTAGTATACAAATTCCTTTTCAGACTCATGCAACAAATAAAATGATACCAAATGCAGGAAGATCATAGGCCAGTGAGTAAAAAGATTTGTGTATCCAGTGGTGGTGGATGCATCTCCAGGGCCCTTGCTGCCATTACCATGGCTCCAAGTGACTTGTTAGCAAGAAGACAAAGCATACAGAGAAAGTGTCCGGCTTCCAGGAAGGAGAAGGGAGTTTCCATACACAGAGGCATCATTAGCTATGACCTGACTGACTGACTAGACTCTACCCCTCTTTCAAGTTGACCGAAAATTAAAACTGCCATAGGTGCCAACCTGTATCTTTTCCAGTCAGTTGGAGAAGTAGCTGCCATCCAAATTCTTTGACATAAACAAGTAAGTGCTTTTAGTGCTTGATAAGATAAATGAAACATTTCAATTAATATTCCATCAATTTCTGAAGCCTCGATTTGGACTAATGATTTCATTTCAGTTTGAATATCTTGCTTCAGCCCCATTGGTTTTTGCTCACATGCTTCCTCTGACAAGAGTGGCATGTCGACTCATGCTTTTTGGTCCAGTGACTCTGTGTATTCCTTCCATTTTCATTTGATGATTCCTGTAACTTTCAATACTTTCCCTATAGAATCATTCACCATTTAAATTAGAGACTTGACTTTCTTCTTGAGCTCCCTCAGTTTAAGAAGTGCTGAACATCATATTCCTTTTTGGTTTTCTAACACTACACCTTTGCACATTTCATTATAGTATCACTCTGTCTTCTGGAGCTGTGCTTTGAAAATTTAAATTCAACTCGTTGACTTCATCATTTCTTGCATACTACACTGCACTTCAACTAGCATCCATTTTCAGAGTGTCTTCTGACATACAACTTGATGTTTTCATTCTTCCTTTTCAATGAACTTTTAATTAATGAACTTAATATTCATGAAGAATATTATTGCTATACCCCCAAGCTCATAATGTCTTCTGTCATTAGTGTTCAAAATATCAAATCTGTGTTGAGATGTTCTTGAAATTCATATCAGATAGACTCGAGGTCCTACTTGTTCTCTTGGGTTTGTTTCCGTTTTCTTCAGCTTCAACCTCAAGTTGCATATGAACAATTTATGGGGTATTCCACAGTCAGCCCCTGGCTTGTTTTTAGCTGCTAATATGGAGTGTTTTCTCATCAATTCCCACAAATGTAGTAAATTATATTTCTGTGTAGTCTATCTAGAAAAGTTCATGTGTATATTTGGAGTTTTAGATTGTTGGGTAAGCAAAAGGTATTTTCTGTGAACAAGTCATTTATGTTACAAAATTCTATCACTCTATCTCCAGCCTCCTTTATCTCATCAGAGCCTATTTCCAAGTTCTGTTCTTTTGTCTTTGTTTCTGACTTTGGCATTTCAGTCACCAAAATTTATCAATGCTTCTTGATTGGATGCTTGATCAATTTCTAACTGAAGATATTTGTAGAATTCTTCAATGCTTTAATCACTAGCTTTTGCCATTGTCACATTAATTTGAGCTATAGTTGTACTTGATTGCATTTCCTTGAATGTAGCTAGATATAGTCCTATCCCAGCATTATACATCAAAGATTATTTTGAAATGTCATTTTTCACAATGAATGCAAACCATTCCTTTTGACTATATCATTCCTGTAATAGTTAACTATAAGCAATGATCAAAGATATGGCACTGTTTTTTTTTTCAAATTCTAACAGGCCATTCAGTGGAAGTTCTAGACCAAGAACAAAGAGAGAATAGACTGCCCACATAGGAGAAAATAGCCCTTGAAAAATGTATGCATAGCTTCAAAACATAATCAGACACTGAGGCCTAACGAATGGAAGCAGAACATTGTCAGATATAGTGCTGGTCAGAAAGCACTTGAAATTTGCTTAAGGTGCAGCTGCTTTCTCAAAAACAGTCAACAATGTGAAATGAAGATTGCACAAATAACCTTTAAATATTAGAATTGGAAGCTTGGTTTTTTTCTTTATTTATTTCGGTCTAAAGTACGTTGAACATGTTTTTTCTTTTTCTTTTTTAACTGTCTTTGCACATTTCTTTTTTGCTGTTGTTGAAAGATGACTTTCCCCAGAAAACTATTTTATTAGGAGCGGTTCAACATCATACCGTAAATCTATAATTCAATCCCATCAAGCAGTATTGTTACTTGATATCAAAATAAGTTCCAAAAGACTGTCTTCAGTCTTGAACGCACTCTTTCCCCAACATATACTCCAGGAACCCTTATCCCAATTGTATCTCTCTATAGGTTTATCTATCTTGGGTTTCATACACCAGAAAACATCTTAAAACACATAGCAGAGATTCAAGAAGTCCAGCCACAATGGCATAAAACATCAGAAATGCTCATTTCATGATTTTTACCTTTGCTTCTCGACTTGCCTTTTGAAATAGTCTGTTCAGCTCTTTGACTTTATCACTTGTTCTATTTGTTTTAACTACTCCATTAAACCTAGAATAATTTTCAAGTCTCCTCTGATATCTCCCTTGATCCTTTCTTTCCTTCCTGTCTTTTAATGACCTTTCACTTTCTTTATGTATGATGTTCTTGACAGCTCACCACACTCTCTGTCATGAGGGTTCAGAGTGTCAAATCTATTATTGAAATGTTTTCGACATTGAGATGGACTAATCTCAAATTTGTATATTGACTTTCGTGGATTTGTTTCAAGTTTCCTCAGTGTCAACCTAAACTTACAAATGAGCAACTGAGAGTCCTTTCCACAGGCTCCTCCCTCTCCTGTTAGCTGCTATATCGAGCTTCTCCATGGTTTCTTCCCTTATATGAAGTCTATTTGATTTCTGTGTTTCCTATATGAAGAAGTCTCCATGTACTATCACCATTTGAGCTGTTAACAAAATATATTGCTATAAAGAATTTATTGGCCTGCCAGATTTCTACCATGTGGCCAATGGCGTGAGTGTTTCGTTGTGGTGGTGCTGGTGCTGGTGTGTTTTGGGTTTTGTTTTAAGGAAGATTTATTGATGAGTGCTGACAGCATTAAAGGAAGGGAAACAACAAGGAAGGATAGGTCACTTCAGGTTTGCCAAAGCTGGGAAATTCCACTACTCCTGATCACAAGAGTAAAAAAGCATTTACTGAAACCTGAAAACAGAGTTGTAGATGAGAGAGAGGACTACCTGAGTGGAGCATTTGGAAGAACTCACACGATATACAGGCTTCACCAGATAGCACCTATTTTGTAGGTGTTACTCCTCACTGAACATTGTAACTGTTTTTCCTACCTTTGCCATGCCAGAGTGTAGGAGCAGGGAAGGAGGAGTCATCAGTGCCAAACACTGTACATATTATTCCACTTTTGTCCTCTCTGCTTTATTACTCATTTGTAACTATTGCCTTTACTGGAGTACCTTCATATGAAATATATGAGTGAAAGCTATAAAATTAAATATGTATTCATATATACTCATTTGATGGTTTCCCATTATGCTAATATTACATATCCACTTTTTTCAAATTTGAAATTTGCATTATTCATATACCTGAAACCAATTTTTTCTAAACCAATTTTTTCAAATTTACAAATCAATTAGTCTATTTTTAATTTGCCTTTTTAAATTTATTTTTAGGCATCACTGCCCTCTGGTGGTGGGAGTAGGAGGCCCAGCCTTTGCTCCTGTGGAGTCACTGCTGGAATTGAACCTCCATCCCAGTGGGCCGCAGTCCAGCGCACAACCACTACGCCACCAGGGCTCAGCCCTAATTTGTCTTTTTGACAATTCTTGAAAGCATTTCTTCTTCTGACTCTCTGCAAAAGTCAATGTACCCCAGGTCCAAAAGGTTCATTTCCGTTCTTATTTAATCATTTAAAACAGTCTATGAATACTCAGAAGTGAAATTTATATGAAGTAGTGACTCTGAGCACTTAAGCCTTTCTTCTGAGTGACAAAAATATAGTGACCAGATTTTAAGTGGGACACCATTGACCATGAATAGGGGTGGGGGTACTTGAAAATGTTGGTCTATATGGAGCAATAAAAATGTTCATAGAATGTAAAAATAATATTGCAATATATTTATTTTAATTTTAAAATGCCACAGGGCATTGTTAAATTGCTAAAAAGTGGGACATCTGGTCACCTAACAAATTGATGACAATACTTAGTCCCACTGTAGGATAGACTTGACCCCTAAATTTCTGAGACTTTTCAATCCAACAGGAGCAGATACCCTCATCCTTTTCTCAGCAATGGCTGTTGGCTTCGGATTGTGGACCGTAAGGCTCAGTGTGTAGCTTACTACACTGTAGGTGTTCAATAGATGCTCGTTGGAGAACACAGCAAATGAGATTCTAACTTTTTACTTTAATTTGAATATGCTATCCTAATCTCTAGTTCAATTTGTGCTTTGCACAACAGTCTTGGTATTTTCTTTATTACTCCTCTTACCAATTTTTCTATAATCTTCTTTAAAATTATATTTGTTTCCTCACAATCAGGTTCTTTAGGCTATTCCATCTGACTATTTCTATGAATGGACACCAATTTTAACGCTTGTAATGATAAAATAAAATAAAGTTTATTGAGTGCATGATGCCTAAACTAACTAATTTCCACAGTAATCATATTTCTCACCAGTTTCTATACCTACTAATGTCTTACTGTTTCTTTTGCTCATCTAAATTTGAAAAATTAGATTTGCTCACGAGAATTATCTTAGATCTATACAGTTAGTCTCCACATCATATCGCATTATTCTTAAATAAGAACTGCATTTCCTATTTTTGTATTTCTTATAATATCTCCTGGCATCTCCCAAATGTGGTACAAAATATGTAGATTACTGCTATGATTATTGTCATGTTTTCTTCATTTACTGCTGCAATAACTTTCAGAAGAAACTTTCTGCACTGTAATGTGTTTTACATCATTCTCCAGACACTGACTTTTCTGCCACAATTGTGAGTGCTGTGAATATTGATGAGGGAATAACGAAGAGCCTCTGTGGGTGTTATGAATCACTTCCTGCTTAAAAACTGAGCTAAAAATTTATGCACATGCCTCCCCCCATCCCCGTAATCAGGACTAATATTCTTTGTATAAAAACTTGTTTAAAATACCTTTCACACCTTTCTTGAATTTCATAAGAAGAATAAGACTAAAATTACTTATTTACACATTCGTCAATAATTTGTAAGCGACCTGAATATACAGGCATCGCCTGTGTTAACCGTTTTTGTTGTGTTCATTTGGTTTGGGTTTTGAACAGTTTATCTTATATCAAACTAAATGATGCAGATAGAAATGAAAATATTGTCCTCATTCATGATCGTTATGCTATAAATCCCTAAAAGAGAACCCAATATTACATTTTCTCTTGAGAACAGACTCTCTTCCCTAAGGTGCTAGCGTAGTTTAGTGGATTATGAACAGGGCTGCTAGCCTCCAGGTCAGCAGTTCCAAACCACCAGTTACCTATTAGAAAAAGATGAAGTTTTCTTCTCTGGTAAAGTGTTAATAGTCTCAGAGACCCACAAGGACAGGTCTAACCTCTTCTGCAGGGTCTCTTTAAGTCAGAAGCAACAATCTGGCAGTGAATAAGACACCATCCCCTGAAGGCACATTAAGATTTTGATAATATAGTATTACAGCCTGACTCACATATATTATTTTCTATTGAACATCATGTCTCTGATAGTATCAGTCCATTTAAATACTAATGACAGAGAAAACAAAATTTCTTATTTGTCTAAAAGAGAATAAATTATTACTTAATTTGAATGTGCTACCTAGTGCTTCGCATAAATATTGAGAGCTTTTAAAATTTATTGCTTCCTTCTAATTTCCATTGAATATTTTTTAGTTTCAAAATTATATTGCTGTATATATACATGTATATATAATTTAATCTTGCCATTATGAGCTACTGTATACTGGTTAACATTAAAAATCACAAATTCCCTTATTTATTAAAACTACAATATTTCCAGCATCTATACACCATTTCTCATACTTATCTTTGTCTGCCATTGTATCGTTGCCCATTGCTATGATGCTGGACTTTACCCACCAATATTTCAAATATCAGCACTGGTCTCCTAGGTTTGTCAGGCTTCAGTGGTGCTTTTATACTTAGAATAGAAAAGCTAAGAGCACACTTCTGAAGTAGGAATAGGTTCTCCACTTATGAGGGAGGAGCCATGGAAAACCCTATGAAGAGCAGGAAACCATTACCTGACCTAATGCCAGAAGGTAAGTACTTCATGTTGGAAGGGCCTCAAAATACAACTGGAGAACTATCTCCTCACATTAGAATCAACCAGAATGACTTTAAAGAGGCAAAGATTTCAAGACCCTCTAGGTATGATGGAGCAGGACCCAAAAGGAGAATAGATTGCTAAAAACATTCATTAATAATCAGATCATGAAACAGAGAAAATATGAATCTTGGAAATTGGAAATGACAAAAGAAAGAAATAAAATGAAATTGAATTCAAAGAAATTGATAGTTCAGGTATTATTGAGCTGGAAAGGACTGACATTAGCTATTTTGACTTATACAATCCTATGTTTTATGATGAAAACATATTAACAAATTCAGGAGAATGGCTATCACATTCATTATCAAAAATAACATGTAAAATCCTATCTTGAAGTGTATGGCTATCTATAAGAAGGCATTATGTGAAGCTTTCTATGAGACATTATGCATATGCCTACAAGAAAGACTAGTTAGTGCCTTTATTCAAATTACTTATCAAATACTAGGGTCAGTGGTGAAGAATTAAAGTATTTTATCAGTCTTATATCTGAATGTTATCAATCATGTAGTCAAGATTCACTTGCAATTATTGATGATTGGAATGTAAAAGTTGAAAACAAAGAGAAAGGATCATAAATTAGAAATATGGATTTGATACTAAAATGGATATTGAAGATCCCATGAGATAGTTTTGCAAGACCAATGATTTCTTCTTTTGCAAATTTTTTCCAACAATATACAAGGCATCTAAATATATGTTGTATGTGACAGTGGACAAGCTCAATATCGTCAGACAAATCATGGCCAAGAACCAATTATGGGACGGTTCTTCATTTGTTCATGTCAAAGTCAGAGTGAAGCTGGTAAAATTAAAATATCACATTCAGTCCATCACACCTGTAATTGGAGACCTGAGGAAAATAAGACCAATAGCCCATCCTGTCTTACTATAGAGACTATCTAAAAACATATTTGGTCCATTGAATACTAATAACTGAAGACCACACAGGTTGTGTGTGTTTATATCAAGAACATCATACATAAAAAAGCAAACCTTATTCAAAGGACTGGAACGAAAGAAAAGTCTGAAATAAAACCCAGAATACACTCTGAAACTTGTTCTTGAATACTCACTAGCTAAAATGAATGTAAAAATGCTGATGTAAAATAGATGAACAATGTATTTTAAAGGCAACCCAAGAAAACAAAAGAAAGCATTATAATGAAATATGCGAAGAATTGGAGCACAAAATGTAAAGAAGAAAGAAAACGTCAGCAAATCTCCAAGTGAAAGAATTGAAGGGGTGTGGGAAATGGTGCAATACTAAGGAAAAATATTGAATGATACAGCGAACATCAAAAGAATATGGAAGGAGCCATCAGGCTTGTCATTTTCACCTCCAACCTCTTTGTCCAGTCTATCTTGTCTAAATAGACCTGTAGAGGTAGCAATATGTACAAGAAAGGTCTCCTAAAATGGAGCAACTTAAGCAAATAAAACAATGATAACAACAGCAAGAAATCCCCTCAATGTACTATACAATATGTAACAGAATAATAAAAATAATAGCAATATAAGAACCTGTATAAAGTTCAAGGTCTGTGACCTCCTAGAGTGACCCCTGGTTCAGTCGGATGGGGTGCCAATACGCTGGCCCCAAAGTATATCCTTGTCACTCCATCTGTGACTCTATGCTCTGTTGCACACTCTTAGTGCTTTGCATTGGTGTGGTTGTGTCCAACAGGGTATAATCTTGACCCCGCTTCTTCTTCCTGGCCCCAATAGGCCTTGGGTCAACGAGGGTAGCCATATTTCATAATGGGACTGGCCGTGCAGTCCTCTTTGTGCAGTAGATGTTCTGAGTGGGATTATTGTCCTGAAGGCTCAGTGGGCCAGGTTGCACAAATGTGGTGAAGAAAGCTGATGGTGCCCAGCTACCAAAAGATATAGCGTCTGGGGAAAAGGCTTGAGTAAACAAGCGGCCATTCAGCTCAGAAGCAATAAAGCCCACACGGAAGAAGCACACCAGCCTGTATGATCATGAGGTGGTGAAGGGATCCGGTGTCGGGCATCAATGAGCTAAAATTATATTATTATTAATGAGGGGGAGTACAGGTTGGGGACCCAAAGCCCATCAATAGGTGAGGTGACATCCTTTTGCAGAGGGGTTACAAGGAGGAGATGAGTCAGTTAAGATACAGGGTAGGAGCTATGAAATATGCAACCTTCCTCTAGATCCCATGCTGCCTCACACCCACTATCAT
>PVJH01028699.1:0-27011 GCA_004026705.1 Nesogale talazaci
TAAAATCTACAATACCCTGATAGCTTCCAAAAAGAGCAAAACTAACTGCCCACTGAGGAGATGGGCAAAGGAACTATACAGAAGTTTCACAGAGGCAGAAATCAGAGAGGTCAATATATACATATGAGAAAATGCTCCCGATCACTAGCCATAAGAGAAATGCAAATCAAAACAACAATGAGATATCACCTAACACCCTCAAGGATAGCCCAAGTCAAAAAGTCAGAAAGTAACAAATGCTGGAGAGGCTGTGGGGAGATAGGGTCGCTTATCCACTGCTGGTGGACCTGCAGGTATGTACAGCCACTATGGAGATCAATTTGGAGATACCTAAAACAGATGGAAATTGAACTACCATATGACCCAGCAATTCCCCTGCTGAGCATATGCCCAGAAGAGACAAGCAACAATCCACGACCAGAGATCTGTGCTCCAATGTTCATCGCAGCACAGTTCACAATTGCAAGGAGTTGGAAGCAGTCCATATTCCCATCAACTGATGAATGGATTAAAAAGCTGTGGTACATACATACAATGGAGTTCTATGCATCGCTGAAAAGCAGTGATGAACGCATGAAGCACGTCACCGCATGGGAAGAACTGGAGGAAATTATGCTAAGTGAAGTTAGTCAAGCGCAAAAGGACATGTACAATATGAATCCGCTGAGGTAAGCATATTAATAATTTAAAAATTGGAAAGCGGCATTCGGAAAAACTACTCTATAGAGAAAATCCTGGGAGAAGGCCCAGGTAATATGGCAGGGGCCAGATCAAATCTAAAGCTACATATGGTAGCCATCAAGGGGGGAGGGGAGGCAGATGGTGATGTGCAGAAAGGGAAGGGGGCACTAAACCATCAAAGGGGAGGGTATTGTTTATATCTCCACAGGGAAAGAGGGACCAAACTTAAACCCGGAGACCCAGCATGTGAATGCAGCATGACAGCATAGAGTGGAGAACGGGTGGAGGGACCTGAGAACACAACCCCAACCCCAACTATAGGGGCAACCACCTCTCTACCAGAGGAA
Source organism: Nesogale talazaci (assembly GCA_004026705.1). Taxonomy (NCBI): domain Eukaryota; kingdom Metazoa; phylum Chordata; class Mammalia; order Afrosoricida; family Tenrecidae; genus Nesogale; species Nesogale talazaci. Next base: position 1,029 of record PVJH01028699.1, read on the forward strand.
GTTGCCTTGGAGGCCAGCACTGAAGCTGAAGCTTGGGGAGTGAGATAAGCCTGACCAGAGCACATGAGAACAAATGAAAGGGGAGGAAGAGAGAATGACGTGCATCCTGGCCCACCGAGCCTTCAGGGCAATAATCCCACTCAGAACAGCTACTGCATAAAGAGGACTGCACGGCCAGCCACATTAAGAAATACGGCTACCCTCGCAGACCCAAGGCCTAATGGGGCTAGGAAGAAGAAGCAGTGTCAAAATTATACCCTGTTGGACAAAACCACACCAATGCAAAACACTAAGAGTGTGCAATAGAGCGTAGAGTTACAGATGGAGTGACAAGGATATACTTTGGGGCCAGGGTATTGGCACCCCATCCAACTCAACTAGGGGTCACTGTAGGAGGTCAACTACAGGTTCTTATATTGCTGTTATTTTTATTATTCTGTTACATATTGTATAGTATATTGAGGGGGTTTCTTGCTGTTGTTATCATTATTTTATTTGCTTAAGTTGCTCCATTTTAGGAGCCCTTTCTTGTACATATTGCTACCTCTACAGGTCTATCTAGACAAGATAGATTGGACAAAGAGGTTGGAGGCGAAAATGACAAGCCTGATGGCTCCAGGGTAGGGGACATTGAAGAGGGGGAGGAGGGGGAAAGGTGATGATGTCGACCAGCCCAGGAAAAAGGGAATAACAATTGATACAAATGCAGGGACAAGGTGGGTGAGAGAAGGCCTATAGGGATTGATTAAGACTAATGTAACAGAGAAAAAATACTGAACCCAAATGAAGAGTAAGTATGATAGTGGGACAACAGGGAAGCAAATGGAAATAGAGGAAGGAACTGGGGGATAATGAACATTTACAGAGGTTCAAATACAGGTATGTACATAGAGGCATATATTTATAAGTGAGGATGGGGAAAGAGATTAATGTGTATACTTATAGGGTTAGTAGTAGGACAACAGATGGGCATTAGACCTCCACTCAAGTATCTTCTCGGTTCAAGAACACTTTGTTCTATTAAATTGGCATTCCAAGATGCTCATCTTTCCGACATAATCACTGAAGACAAATGTGTGCATAAGCAAAAGTGGTGAAGAAGCTAATGGTGCCCGGCTATCAAAAGATGGAGCATCTGGGGACTTAAAGGCTTGAAAGTAAACAAGCAGCCATCTAGCTCAGAAGCAACAAAGCCCACATGGAAGAAGCAGACTAGCATGTGGAATCATGAGGTGTCAAAGAGATGAGATATCAGGCTTGAAGAACTCAAAAGCACAACTTTGCTTGCTCACTTTCCTGATATGATCCCTGAGGACAAATGTGTGCATAAACAAATGTGGTGAAGAAAGCTGATGGTGCCCAGCTACCAAAAGATATAGCGTCTGGGGACTTAAAAGCTTGAGTAAACAAGCAACCATTCAGCTCAGAAGCAATAAAGCCCACATGGAAGAAGCACACCAGCCTGTGTGATCATGAGGTGGTGAAGGGATCTGGTGTCAGGCAACAATGAGCTAAAATTATATTATTATTAATGAGAGAGAGTACAGATTGGGGACCCAAAGCCCATCAATAGGTGAGGTGACATCCTTTTGCAGAGGGGTTACAAGGAGGAGATGAGTCAGTTAAGATACAGGGTAGGAGCTATGAAATATGCAACCTTCCTCTAGTTCCCATGCTGCCTCCCACCCACTATCATGACCCCAATTCTACCACATAAACCCAGCTAGACCAGGAGATGTACAGTGAAGTTGGAAACATGGGAAACTTAGGATAGATGATCCATCAAGACTAGTAATAGGAGTGGTAATACCAGGAGGGTGGAGGGATGGAGGAATAGAAAGGGAGAACCAACTTCAGGGATCTACACGTAGCCTCCTCTCTGGGGCAAGGACAACAGGGAAGTGAGTGTTGGGACACATTGTACAGTGTACAGGATGAAAAAAATAATTTGTAAATTACTAAGGGTTCAAGGGGAAGGGGGGAAGGAAGGGTAATATAGGGAGCTGATAATGGGGGCCTGGAGGGAGGGAGAATGTTTTGAGAGTGATGATGGCAATGGGTGTGTAAAAGTGACCTGCATACAACTGATGTTGTTAGGGATTATGATAGGAGTTGTATGGGCCCCCCAATAAAATGATTCATTAAAAAAAAGCGGGTGAGGGGAAAGGGGAGGTTTTGTTTTTATGTTTTTTTTGTTTTTTTAAAGAGGAGCTTGTACCAAGGGCTCAAGTGGAAAATGTTGGGAAATGTATGTGGAAACATGTGTGCAAATGTGCTTGATACAAACGATGAACTGAATGTTGTAGTAGCTGTAAGAGCGCCCAATAAAATGTTTTTAAAATGGGAAAAAAAAGATATGCTCATCATTAAAAATTATTTCGACCAACAGGCAAAAGAGAAAGGGAAGCAAACTCCCAAACTCATTCTATGAAACCTGAGAAAACCATGCAAAGATTTTCTCATGCAATCATGCAAAAATAGAAAACTACAGAACAATATACCTCATAAACGTACATACAAACAAACATACACACTTACAAAATTCTGGCCAATAGCATATCAAAAAAAATGCATCATAATAAATTGTGAGTCACACTGGGGGTTAAAGGATTGTCCAATAGTATAAGAACAACCAATGTAATCAACCACAGAGACAAAAAAAAAAAAAGAACCACATGATCAGATTGATAGATGCAGAAAAGATATCTGGCAATTTTCAACACCCATTTCTAGAAAAACTCAACAAAATTGGTTTAAGGGGAAAATTCCTCAATATAGCAAGGACCACATACAAAAAGAAGAAAAAGTCAATGACCAATATCATACACAGTGGGGAAAACTGAAAATATTCCCCTTGGAAATGAGAACCAGAGTGACCCAATCACCACTCTTATCAATGCAACATGCTGGAAGTTTCCATCTCTAGACAACAACACAATCAAAGGATTACAATTGTGCAAAGAATTAAATTCTCACTATTTGCAGAGTATTTGATTTTATGTGTCAAAAATCTCAGACTGCACTAAAAGATTGTTAAAAACAATTGAGGGTTTTGGTAAAGTAGCAGGATACAAAAATGATAAGCAGAAATCAATTAGATTCCTGTGTCAGCAAAGAGAGGTTTGGAAAAAGACATTTAAAAATATCATTTACAATATCCCTACAAAGATAAAACACTTATGAATAAACTTAACCAAAGGAAAAAAAAGAATTATACAAAATAAAACTATCACAAGAAACCAGGAGACCTACAAAAATGGAACAACATCCTATGTTCATTGACAGGAAAACTTAGTATTGTGAAAATGTCAATATTACCCAAGCAACCTATAAATACAAAGCAATTTCTATTCAAATTCTTATTTTTTTTTAATGGAAAAGTTAAAAAGTTCATATGGAGTGAAAAGAAACCTAGCACAAGCAAAAAGCTACTTAAATACAAGAAGGAAAAAAAAAAACAAGAAGGAAGCATTGGCCCACCCACCCTCAAACCTTTTAACATAGTCACAGTAGTCAGAACAGCCTGGTACTGGTTCAATGATGATACATACATAGAGCAATGATATATACATAGACAAAAGAACAGAATAGGAAACCCAGAAATAAATACATCCACCTAATCACAACTGATTTTTGGCAATAGCACCAAATAACATTAAATGGGAAGGAAAACATTAAATGGTAAAGAAATAGACAACCTCTTCAACACATGTTGCTGGAAAAATTAGATGTTCATATACAGAAGAATGAAACGATACATAACTCATCCCATGCAAAAAAAAAAAATCAAGATGGACATCAAATGTAAGTATGAGCCCCAGCACTATAAGGATGATCACTGAGAAAATTGGAACAAATGTGAGGATCCTACTACAGAACAAGCACCTACTACCAATCATAATAAAGGAAGTGTACACAGTAGAAGACAAAATAAAAATGGGGAACTATTAAAATTAAGACATTTCAGCTGAGCCCCAGTGGCATAGTGGTTGTGCGTGGAACTGCAGTCCACTGGGTTGGCAGTTCAAATCCAGCAGCAGCTCTCTAGGAGCAAGGCTGGGTCTCCTACTCCCACCACCAGAGGGCAGTGATGCCAAAAAAAATTAAGACGTTTGTGTGCATCAAAAGGCTTCATCAAGAGAATAAAAAGAGAAATCATCTTTAGCAATGACACAGTGGACAATTCTATAGAATTCTGCAACACTTCAATTATATATATGTATATATATATATATATATATTCCAATTTAAAAATTAGGCAAAAGATCTGAGCAGACAGTTCACCAAATATGACATTCAAATGGCTAACAACCACATGAAAAAAGGTTCAAGATCACTAGCATTTTGGAGATGCGAATCAAAACAATGCTAGAGGAAGTGCAGAGAGGATGAAACTCTTATACGCTGCTGATGGTCTTGTAAACATATGCGACTATTGTGGAAAGTGATATGGTCTTACCTCAAACATATGCTAACTGAAATTCCATATGACCCCGCAATACCTCTGTTGGGTATATGCACCAAAGTAGAATGAGAAACCACAAATAGATGTATACTGTTCCATATTCATTTCAGCACAGTTCACAATATTGAGAAGTTAGAAACTATCCAAATGCCATCAATAAAATAATATCAAAAACAACTCTGGTACATACACACATGGAATAATATGAAGAAAAAAATAAAGCAAGGAAACCAAGATAGAGGCAGGCTTCTGCTCTCAGGTCATATAATCTTCTAATCCAGTCTCACAAGCAATCAGGTGGTAAGCCTGCTTAAAGCACAGGAACCATTTGTACATCTTCATAACCACATTGACAGAGGAGGCCTCACCTCCAGCTAATTTTCTCATGCTGTGGAAAGAAGATCAATTATTATTCCTTGCCATATGAGGGTGCACGCACACACACACACACACACAAATCAGTTCCCCCTCCCCCCAAAGTTATGTATTTAATTTTTTTTTGTTTTTACAAAACAATCATCACCTTTAAAGTCGTCTCCATTACGCTTCATGCATTCGTCAAATCTGCGATTCTATTCTTGAAATCCATTTTCATCAAGTGCTGTTTGTTTGGGGTCATTTGATACCTGATCACGTCAACACCTCATGGCCACACAGGTTGGTGTGCTTCTTCCGTGTGGGCTTGTCACTTCACTGTTGGATGGCCACTTGTTTAACTTCACGACTTAAAGACCCCAGACACTGTCTCTTGTAATAGCAAGCCACGACCAGCCTTCTTCACCACATTAGCTTATGCATCCATTTTGTCTTTAGCTGTTCCGTCTGGAAGGTTAGCATCACAGAATCCCAGGTTATTAGAACAGTGTTCTTGAGTTGAGGGAGGACTTGAGTACAGGCCCAATTTCCATTGGCTACCTTAATATTGAACCTATAAATATTTGTACATAACCCTATATCCCTATCATCATATATGATTACATATGTGAATGACTATGTTTATAGCTGTATAAATTTTCTTTGCCTACATTTCTCTTCTATTTCCTTTTACTTTCTTCCTGTCCCACTATCATGTTCGGTCATAATCTGGCGCTCTGTACTTCTACTTGGCTACGTTGCACTTGATCGAACCCCACCAGGCACTGTATGCTATGATTGGGCATTTTTGACCTAGTTTCTATCCAGCCTTTAGTGACCCAGGCCCTGTGTTATAGTCTACTGGGACTTTGGACTCTGTCCTTTCAAGGTGCACAATATTCTTCATAGGCGGCATCAAAGGCTGCAATTTGGAAACCCTACTAAGAAAGCTGGACTATACTTTCAACTGACCTCTATCAGTTTTAAGGAACTGAAAAATTCCCTTGGATTTAAGGCTGAAACACCCTAGTGTGAGAAGAATCAGATGACTGCTCTCCTCCGGTTACAGATTTGGAGATCGCTGGGCTTTAGTCTGGCTCTCTTGTTTTGAGAGAGGCCAGCGAATGGTGGCGGGGGCTAACATATAGTTGCTATTTCCATGCTGCCTTTGTTTTTGTATAACACATCTTAGTCTAGTAGACATGGTTCTGTCTTCATGTTGTAGTTATATAATTTCATGCCAGCTTGAAGATATGTAAAATGATAGGTGTAGTATTCCATTTGTCAGGTCACAGCTTGATGGTGCCTCCTTGTGGGTGTGGCCTTCTCATAAGGAGGATCTCTGGGAACCTCCTCTTTGCTCTCTGCCTTCACTTTCCTGACAGCAAGCCACTCTGAGAATGTCAGATCCTTTGTGATACTTCTGCCACCATCAGATCCACGCGACTTCACACCTATGGGACTGTGGTTCATTTTGCATCATTGCAGGTGGCTGTGTGAGTCCAAAGAGGGACTTATGGACTGTAATTGGACTTATGGACTTGAGTCGGACTGGAGTGGAATGTTTTCTTGATATATCATTACTTCTTTATATAAGGCTTTTTCTTACAGGAGTGTCACTGAATTTATTTCTCTAATCAACCTGGAGTAGCACACTTTGTGAATCACTGTTGAATATTTTATCCTAACCCCAATCCTCATTTCTTGTCTGGTCCCTTGAGTTTTCAATCTATACAGGTCAACATGGATTCTTTTTTTAATTAAATTTTTTTTTTTTACTAAATAAATACTTTTATTGGAGGTTCTTGCATCTCTTATCACAATCCATACAGTCATCCATTGTGTCAAGCACATTTGTACATAACATATATACTTGTGTATAAGCTGTGCTTGCACATTTTTCCATGCAGTTTTTGTGGTAAAATTAGGTGCCTCAGTTGATATTCAGGTCGGCTTATACTTGAGTACATAGAGTATGTTGCCATCATCATTTTCAAAGCATTTTCTTTCAACTTGAGTCCTTGATATCAGCTCCTCATTTTTCCCTCCTCCCTTCCCTTTCTCCCTTGGTAAGCTATAGATTATTCTTTTCATATCTTACATCATCTTCTGTCACTTTTCACCCACTTTTCTATTGTTCATTCACCTGGGAGGGTTATATGTGGTCTATTCCTTATTTCTCTCCCCACCTTCCCCTTATCCTGGCTTCTCTATTCTCATTGTTGGTATTGAGAGGGTTTATCTATCCTGGATTTCTGACATGTATATATGTAAATGTATTTATATATAATGAAAGGGAAATAGATCTATGTACTTATGTCTATATGTTAAGAATTAAGGTTGCAGATGGACATTGGGCCTCAAATCAAGTACTCCCTTAACACAAGAAGACTTTGTTCTAATAATCTGGCATTCTGTGATGCTCACCTTCCCAACATGATTGTTGAAGACAAAATGGGTGCATAGGCAAATGTGGTCAAGAAAGCTGATGGTGCCCAGCTATCAAAAGATATAGCATGTAGGGTGTTAAAGGCTTGAAGATAAACAAGCAGACATCTAGCTGAGAAGCAACAAAGCCCACATAGAAGAAGCACACCAGCCTGTGTGACCACAAGGTGTCAATAGGATCAGGTATTAGGCATCTAAGACCCAGAACAAAACCATACCAATGTGATTGGGGGTGAGTGTTAACAAGAAGTGGAGACCCAAAGCCTATCTTTGGATATTCCCTCATAAAAGGTTCACAAAGAAGAGTCATCTCTTTGTGGGCACAGTATAGCACTGATAAAACACACAACTTTCCTCTGGTTCTTTAATGTTTCCCCTTCCCCCCCAAACCCCGCCGACCTACACACACACACACACACACACACACACTATCATGACCTCAATTCTACTTTACAAATCAGATTAAAGCAGAACATACACACTGCTACAGATAACAATGCATTTTTATACTTTATTATTAATTGGGAGCTAACATAGATCATGTAATTCCATAGTTCAATAATGTCAAGCAGTGTGATTGGTAGTTTTGCTGTGCCAACATGGCCAATGAAGAGAGGTATGTTTGTTGTGACATGTCCAATGAACACATGTGAGATGAATTGAAGGGCAGAGATAGAAATGGCTTGGCAATCCTCACCTCTCTCACTCGTGCTCTTGGGTCTTCGCACTAGGGTGCAGCTGGCTGCCTTGATTTGCAAGCTACATTACCCACAGGACAGCTGATCTGTGAATGTGTCACTATAAGTTGAGGTTCTTTCAAACCCTGCTTCATCACACTACTTTAATATACATGACTTGAGCTGGGGACTTCTGGATCCGGTCATCTGGCTGACTGTTGGTGACTTGCCTTACTGTTTGTTGCCTGGGGCCAGATAGCCTGCATTGCTATCCTGGTAGCTCTCAAGACTCAAAGAACTGCCAGCTGTCTCATGCAAGTGAGTTGCACCAAGCCATTCATACTGCTTTATAGATTAACTGTTTATTTCTTATGTTAGATATCTATATATCTATATCTCTATATATCTATATATTATTAGTGTCCTGGTTTTGTTTCTCTAGAGAACCCAACACAGGTGGTACTGATAGTGCTTCTAGATAGTGCTTCTAGAGAAATAAAGTCATAAATATGAGTTTCTTAAATTGGCTCTCCAGTCTACTAATTCTTAGTAGACTTAGCACTGATGATGCTATTTCTACACCTAAAAGGCATGGAAAATTCTGCCACTCTTACTAATCCATGGTGTGAAATAGCAAAGCTAATATATAAAGAAGTGCCACCGGTAGATGAGGTACTGGTTAAAGGAGAGGATCTGGGTGATCGTGTGTTTTATATTTTCCAGTACTTTTGTCAAGATGCAAAGTATAGGGAAGCGAGTTAGTTGGTCTTCCTTACAAGGTAAAGTGTGATTTAGGAGAGGGATGGTCTCAGGGCCTTAGAAGCGCACCTCAGGTGCCCACTTACAGACTTAAAAGCTTCCCCCTGTGCTACAAAGGAGAGTCTTCTCACCTCTACTAGTAGATCTGACATTGCTGAGAACCAGGTCCAGAGACTCAGTGGCTGAATTACAACTTCAGTTGAATTGCATATCTAGAGCGGTGCCTGATACCAAAGTGAGGGCATTGATAGGAAAAAAATGGGACATGGGATGGGAACATATGGGCTGATGATCCAGAAGAGGAGCATAATGAGCACCTAGAAACAATTGAGCCAGCCCAGTGAATAGATACCCCCCCCACCCCGCCAGCTGAAGGTATTAACCCACTATCAACAAAACAACCCACACCTGAGCAGATTAACCAAACTGTTTAAGGTGAAATGCCAGATGGGGTTGCCGCTGTAGCATTTCCTGAGAGAGATGCCTTACAAGATAGTGCTGAGAGCACCCAGGAAACACCCTCACCACCCGTTATTTCCTCTAGACCTGTAACTAAAATTAAGGCTCAGAAAACTCCTAAAGGTGAGGTTGAGATGATTACTCAGAAGTGTGCTATACTCTCGAGCTTTTGAATATATACAAGCAGAAGCCTGGGGAATATCCCTGGGAATGGCTAGTAAGGGTGTGGGATACCGATACAAGGAATGTAATATTAGACCAGTGTGAGTTTCTGGATATGGAATCCCTAAGCATAGACTCTTCTTTCAGTGTCTCAGCAAGAGAGGCTGAGAGAGGACCTAAGTCCTTATTTGGTTGATTCAGTGAAGCATGGGCTGCCAGATTACCTGCATTAGACCAACTTGAGGTGCCTGACTTACATGGTAGAAGAAGGCATCTAAAAACTTAGGAAAATTGGTATGTTGGAATGGATCTATCAGGATACTCCCATGGACCCCAAAAGAGGGTGTCCTGAGGACATACCCTTCACCACAACCATAAGGAACAAGTTTGTGAAGTGGGCCCTAGCATCTCTGAAGACTCCTATAATTTCTATTTTATGTGAACCAGGATTAACAGTGGGAACTACCTTAAGGGAACCCCGACATTTTCCTACCATGGGGCCGATTGGGCTCCATGGTGATAGAGGGCAAGTGTTAGCACTGAATGAACAGAGGCAGGGTGGATATGGTTATAATAGACAGCCAGGTTTCTGTAGCAATCAAAGCAACCTGTCTCTTGTGGATTCATGGCATTAGTTACTTGGCCACAGTGTCCTTAGGAGTGAAATACATGGGAAACCTACTAAATATTTACGTGATCTATACAGGCAGAAAAATGCTAGATCAGGTGAACAGCAGAATAGATAGTCATGATGACTCAATCGATTACCAGACCTGTGCCAATGTACAGACCCATAACTCCTTGAATGGGCGAATGGCCAGGTCCCTTTGAAAGAGTACCTTGCTACATCACTGAAGGTTTATATGTTAGTTTGTATGTTAGTCTTTCTTCAACCCTTTCTCAAAGGGACCTGTGGCCTTTCACAAGAAGGACTGTTCATTGGGGGAAAGGTGAATCACAGGGTAGACCATTGGGATTTTGGAGTAAAGTGCTGCCATCCTCCTCAGACAACTACCCCCCCTTTGAAAAACAGCTGTTGACCTGTTACTGGGCATTGGTAGAGAGTGAATGCCTCACCATCGACCACCAAGTCACTATAAGGCCTGAACTACCCATCATGAACTGGGTATTGTCTGACCCACAGAGTCATGAATTTGGACACGTGCAGCAATGCTCCCCTGTTAAATAAAACTGGTATATTTGAGATTGGGTCAGAGCAGGACCTGAAGGTAAAAGTAAGGTGCATGAAGAAGTGGCCCAAATGCCTAGTCTCCACTCCTGTCACATTACTTCTCTCTCCCAGTCTGCATCTATGGCCTCCTGGGGAGTTCCTTAGGATAATTTAACTGAAGAATAGAAAAATCACTTTTGATTCATGAATTCCTCTGTACAATAAGCAGGTGCCACTAATAATTGGACAGCAGCAGCAAGACAGCCCCTTTCTGGGATCTCCAAAGGACAGTGGTGAAGGGAAATCCTTCCAATGGGCAGAACTGCAAGCAATGTACCTGGCAATTCAGTTTGCCTATAAGGAAAAACGGTCATATGTGAGACTGTGTATTGATTCAAGGGCTGTGGTTAATGGCTTGGCTGGATGGTCAGGGTCTTAGAAGGGACATGATTGGAAAACTGGTGACAAGGAGCAATGGGGAAGAGGTATGTGGGCCAAGAAAATGAAGGTCATCATGTCTCATGTGCATGCTCACCAAAAGGTTACCTCTGAAGAGGAGGACTTTAACAATCAAGTGTACAAGATGACACACAGTGTGGAGACTGGCCCTCCTCTTGCCTCTGCCACTCCTGTCATCGCCCAATGGGCACATGAACAAATGGACATGTTGGAAAGGATGGAGGTTATGCTTGGGCACAGCAACATGGACTTCTGCTAAGCAAGGCTTACTTGGCCATCACCATTTGCCAGCAGCAGAAACCATTAAGTCCAAAACATGGGACCATTCCTCGGGGAGATCAACCAGCAACTAGATGACAGGTTGATTACATAGGACCACTGCTATCATGGAGGGGGCGGCGTTTTGTTCTTACTGGAATAGATACCTACTCTGGATATTGATTTTCCTTTCCTGCATGCAATGCTTCTGCCCAAACCACCATTCATGGACTTAAAGAATGCCTCATCCACTGGCCTGGCATCCCACATAGCATTGATCCAGATCAAGGACTTCACTTCACAGCAAATCCAGTGCTGCAATGGGCTCATGCCCTTGGAATCCACTGGGCATGTCATGTTCCTCGTAATCCTGAAGCAGCTGGCTTGATAGAAAGATAGAATGGACTCCTGAAGACACAACTACGATGCCAAGTAGGTGGCAACAACTTGTGGGGCTGGGGCAGTGTTCTCCAGGAAGTTGTATATGCTCTAAACCAGCGGCCAATATATGGTGCTGTGCCTCCAATAGCCAGGATTCATGGTTCCAGGAACCAAGGGGTGGAAGCTGGAGTGGCACCCTCACTATTACTCCTATTGACCCACTTGCAGCATTTTTGCTTCCTGTCCCGGCAACCCTATGTGCTGTAAGCCTGGAGGTCCTGTCCCAAAGGAAGGAAATCTCCCACCTGGAAACACATTGTGGAGTTAAGTGAATTGGCAGCTGTGAAGGCCCCCTGGCCACTTTGGGCTTTTCATGCCTTTGAATCAACAGGTCAGGAAGAGTGTCATATACTGAGTGGTATGATTCATCCTGGTTACCAATGAGAAACTGGACTGGGACCACACAATGGAGGTAAAGAAGAATATGTCTGGAATCCAGGAGATTCCATAGGCCAACTCTTAGTGCTACCATGCCCTGTGATTAAAGTAAGTGGTAAATTACAGCAACCCCATCATGATGGGACATCTAATGACCCAGAACCCACAGGAATGAAGGTCTGGGTCACCCCAACAGGCAAAAATCACAACCAGCTGAGGTGATTGGTAATACAGAATGGGTAGTAGTTCTATCTACCAGTTACAACCATGTAATCAATTGCAAAAATGAGGTTTGTGATTGCTAGGGTATTTTCTTTATATGTGCTTATTGACCATCTTTTCTTTGTTCATGTATGATATATCATATACAATTGGACCCTGTGTTCTCATTTATATGTTTGATACATGTTTGATGTTAAGTTTGATTGCACTGATGTCTGGAAATTATATATGGCTAAAGGATTGTGGACAGGTGCCAAGTTGGCAAGGGGTGGATTGTGACAACATGACCAATGACCACATGAGAGATTAATTGAAGAACAGAAATATAAATGGCTTGGCAAGTCTCACCTCTCTCTCTCTCTTGCTCTTGAATCTTCATACCAGTGTGCAGCTGGCTGCCTTGCTTGTGCCTTGATTTGCAAGCCATGCCACCTATGGGACACCTAATCTGTGGACTGTGTTGCTGTAAGTGGAGGTTCATACAAGCACTGCTTCTCCACGCTACTGGAAGATCCATCTCTTGAGCTGGGATCATTAGGCGCTGTCCTCTGGCTGACTGTTGGTGACTTACCTTACTGTTTGTTGCTTGTTACTGGGTAGCCTGGATTGCTCTACAGAGGACTACTTGGCAGCCGTCAAGACTCAAAGGACTTCCAGTGTATTAGCGGTCTCACACAAGTGAGTTGCACCGAGCCATTAATTAATGTTTTATAGAGTAATTGTTTATTTCTTATGCTAGGTATCTTTCTATCTATATAAATATATATAATTATTAGTGTTCTGTTTGTTTCTTTAGAGAACCCTAACAGAAGCAGATTGATCCAATTGCTACCACAGTTTCCACACATTCTTTTTTTTCCTGGACTCCTTAACATAGTCTTCCTTTTGTCATTCCTGCCCACTATACCCCCCACCACCAGGAAACCTTAAGGTTGTCTATACGTATACTTTCCTTTTCTACACAGATTTTGGAATTTATAATATTGGCAAAATAATGATACTATCAACAGAATTACCATACACCCCTGAGAATGATCTATGTTCTCTAATAAAAGGATAATACTATCTCCCAAGTGGACAAGGGACATATGTCAGCCACACAGATGTGAATGGATTTGGAGCTTGAATTTAATCACATCCCTAATTAAGAATAATTAATTATTCATTATTTTATTTTATTTTTATTATTTTGAGGGGAGGCATCACTGCGTCTGGTCGTTGTGGGTGCGGTAGTGCTGCTCCTGAGAGTCGCCGCTGGATCTGAACTGCCAAGCCTGCGGGCCGCAGTCCCGCCCTCAACCACTTAGGCCACTGGGGCTCAGCCCAAGAAAAATTAATTCTTATGACAAGGTCCTACTTGATTCCTGCCCTCATGAGAGATCACTGAAGTTATGGGTACAAAACCAAAATGTGGTGAAGAAATCAGATGGTGCCCAGGTATTGACCAGGCATCAGAAAGAATAGTGTCAGTCTAAAGCAGTGGTTCTCAACCTGTGGGTTGTGACCCCTGTGGGGGTCAAACGACCCTTTCACAGGTGTCACCTGATGCATAACAGTAACAAAATTACAGTTATGAAGTAGCGACGATAATAAATTTATGGTTGGGGGTCACCTCCACATGAGAAAAACTGTATTAAAGGGTCATGGCATTAAGCAGGTTGAGAACCACTGGTCTAAAGGCTTGTTTTCAAACCCATAGTCACATAAGGAAGTTGACAGCTAAGTCCACCTGCATAAGTACATTAGCCTGTATGATTCAAGTGCTGCAAACAGTAAATCTGAGAATAGAGGAGAAAACAGTATTAAAATGTGAATTTTGAGCACCCAATTTGCAGAAGGCTATGGACAGCAACACAAGCTGCAAATCCATTTGCAGAGTCCCCACGGGGATGAAGGAACCCTTGTGGCATAGTGGGTGCTTGTTGGGCTGACATCTGAAAGGTGAACAGTTCGAAACCACCAGTTGCTCTGTGGGAGAAAGATGGAGCTTTCTATTCCAGTAAACAGTGAGAGTCTTGGGAACTCACGGGGGGCAGTTCTAACCTGGTGCAGAGGCTTGGTGTGAGTGGGCATTGACTCAGTGGCAGCAAGTTTTGTGGATTGAGCCTCCAGAGAATCCCTCCTGATCAGTGACCAGGCATGTGGACAGCTTTGCTATCGGACAGAGTGCCCTGGGATGTGGACTAATGCCATTTACTTCGCCATTTGACCCATCTTAAATTTGTTCTAATTTTTGTTATTTTTCTATCTCTTCAACTCAAGTTTTCCAGTTTTATTTTGTTATTGAGTTGTTGCTGTCATTTCATATTTGTTTCGTATATTTTTCTCTATATGAAATTTGGGATAGATGAATTTATTGAGTAACTGGATTAATAGTTTGGGGAGTTATAGCAGGAGTAGCAGTGAGGAAAAGGTGAGCTACTAAGAATGGACAAGGAAGAAGAAAATGTTCTAAAACTGGCTGTGGTGATGATTGCACAACTCTTTTCATATGTTTAAATGATTGAACTGTGTATGTGAATTATATCAATAGAACTTAAAATTAAAATAAAAAGCATAAGGGAGCTTTTGGAGGTGATGTATATATGTTCATAATCTTGATTGTGGTGATATTTTTCATATGTCAAAAAATATCTAAAACCAACCACACAAAAAAATTAAACCCATGCAGTATAATGTATATCAACCATGCCTCCATAAAGCTATTAGAAATAAAATATACTTTTGCTATGAACAAATTTTATCCTTTTTTTCTTCTATAGCATTGGTTTCGTACAATGGTTTCCATTTGGAAATTGACTCTAAACTTTGAGGTTTACTCCCATTCCCAGGAGAAGGAAGGGAGGAAAGGGAGGGGAAGTAATAGGATGCAGGGTGACAGGTGTTAGCTCAGGTGAAGAAGATAAGGCTCTATAAAGCGGGAAAGGAGCACAAAAGGAGAGGAGGAACAGGTCTGACACCTGGGAGGCTTGATAACTTGTTTAAATTGCGTAGTTGTTAAATACAAAAGTGAAGCTCTAAAATATAAAACCACAGCTAACACACAATGAGTTCTTTTTTAAAAACTAAGAGAAATAGCGAAAGATGGAATAGGACATAAAACATCTTTATGTAATTTAAAAATATACACAAAATAACACATATTCTTAAAATTAATACGCATGCTAAGAAAAGCACAAATATATACTACCCTTTGGGTGGGTGGAAAGTTGAGAGACTGGACCTGGAGAGAAAAAAATAAACAAAGAAACAAACAAGGGAGACTCCTTTGCAGGTTAACCATGACTGCCACGAAGTTCAATGAGCTCAACTCTTGGAAGAAGGAAGATATTTTCTCTTTATTATAAAAATGTTTCCTCTACCAACAAGACAATTTCTGCTTAAAAAGGAATTACATCTGAAAATTCAATGAAATTGATACCAAAATTCTGTTCCTAAAAGGAAACAAGTTACGTTAGAGCACTTTTTGAGATTGATTTATGGTTTGTGTGTACTTTATCTCTGGAAAAGAATTCCTCTTATAAATTCTACTAGCAGTAGAATGCAGCAGTTCAGTAAGAACATAATGGCCTATGCATATATAAAACGTCATCATCATCCCCTATCCATAAGCCCATTCACCAGATGGTTAAAGGTCTTCAAGCTTGTTTTCATATGTACAGTTAATAACTCCTAGCTGTGATTTCCCTTTAAATAAAACCAACATTATCCAGAAGACATGCTTAGTAGGGAGGTTCCCTTTTGTAAAACACCATTTATTTTCATTTATGGCAGAGGAATGTGTACAGGAGGGTGGTTAGAAAATAATTAAAAGTGTGTGCTTCCTCATAACATGCTATCTCGACTAACTGAACTTCTAACCTGACATAAATGCATTGCATACTGTAACCTGTTTTTTCCTGATTATTAACCTTGGGCATGGCAACCTATAAATCATCCATGAAACAGCTGGCTCTCAGTGTAGCCCCAAAGGTATATGATTACGATCACTTTATATATCTCTTGGAATGCAGACATGAAAAATTCATTGAGGAGGTTGGTATTGTAAGACTTATTGTAATGAATTTTCTCAAAAACATAGATCATGCCTAAAATAGGTGTCTATTTATTATAATGCAGCCATTTATATCTTCTTGAATTACCTTGCCTGTAGCTCAGCTATTTCCTTAAAGTCAAACATGATGGTACCTAAACAGATTTACTGCTGTCACTTTGCCCGGCCTAACCTGGCCCCAATTCCAACTATGTGAACAGCTGCCCCTCCCCCAGAAGAATCTACTTTAGAGGACAGCACTGTAACTGCAGTTTGGGGAGAGGGACACGTCTGACCAGAGCCCACAGGAGCAAATGAAGAGGGAGGCAGAGAGAGTGGAGTGCATCCTGTCTCACCAAACCTTGAGGATGATCTCCCCACTCAGAACAGTCAATGCCCAAGAGGGCCAGATGGCCGGTGCCACTATGAAACCTGATGTCCCTTGCTGACCCTGGGCCCTACATGGACAACACCAGAGACAGAGTGCCTGGATTGCACCTGATCTGACCCCACGACAAGGAGGCAAAAGAGTAAGGGCATGCAGCAGAGCAGCGGGGGAAGCAGAATATGGAGTTCCTGAGGGAGTGCAAAGGGTAGACTTTGGGGCCAGGGTGTGGAACCCCATCGAACTCCACCACAGAACACTCCTAGAGATTAACACATCGGCCGCTAACTATCTACAGGTTTTTCTTTATTATTATTAATTTATTTATTTTTCTGGATATTGTTTTTTTCTAGTTTTGTTTTCTTTTGTCGCTTCATCTTGCTATGTCTGGTTTTCTTGTGCATATTATTATTTCTGCAGGTCTATCTAGATAAGATAGGCTGAATGATCAGTCTGGAGGAGAAAACGGGACCGATGGTTCTCAGGAGATATGAGAAAGGGGGAGGAGGGGAAAAAGAGGTGCTTGTGACCAACCCAGTGACAAGGGAACAATGAGTGGTTCAAAATCAGTGGCAAAGAGGGTGTGAGAGGCCTGGTAGTGATTGCTCAAGGATACGGTAACTGAGGGAAATTATTGAAACCCAAATGAAGGCTGAACATGATAATGGGACACGAGGAAAGTAAAGAAAATAGAGGAAAGAAATAAGAGACAAAGGATATTTATAGAGTTCTAAATATAGGCATGTACATAGGTAAAGATAGTTATATAGGATGACGGGGAAATAGATCCATGTGCATATATTTATAGGTTCAGTATTAAGGCAGCAGATGGATATTGGGCCTCCACTCATGTACTTCTTCGATGCAAGAACAATTTGTTTTAGTAAATTGGCATTTCATGATGTTCACCTTCCCAACATGATCGCTGAAGACAACTGGGCGCATAAGCAAATGTGGTGAAGAAAGCTGGTGGTGCCTGGCTATCAAAAGATACAGTATCTGGGATCTTCAAGGCTTGAAGGTAAACAAGCAGTTATCTAAATCAGAAATAACAAAGGCCACATGGATGAAGCACACCAGCCTCTGTGAACACAAGGTGTCAAAGGGATCAGGTATCAAACAGAAAAGAAGTAAAAATTTTATCACTGTAAATGAGAGAGAGTACAGTTGGGGACTCAAAACCCATCTATAGGTAATGGGACATCCCCAACCGAAGGATCACGGGGAGGAGATGAACCAGTAAGGGTGCAGTGTTGCAATAATAAAACACACAACTTTCCTCTAGTTCTTCAATGCTTCCTCCTCCCCACTATCATGACCCCAATTCTACCTTACAAATCCGGGTAGACCAGAGGATGCACACTGGTACAGATAGGAACTGGAAATATAGGGAATCCAGGACAGATGGTCCCTTCAGGACTAGTGGTGAGAGTGGTAATACTGGAAGGGTGGGGGGAAGGTGGGGTAGAAAGAAGGAACCGATTACAAGGATCTACATATAACCTCTCCCCTGGGGTATAGACAACAGGGAAGTGGGTAAAGGGAGACTTTGGACAGTGTAAGATATGACAAGGTAATAATAATTTATAAATTATCAAGGGCTCATATGGGAGGGGGAGTAGGGAGAGAGGAGAAAATGAGGATCCGATATCAAGGGCTTAAATAGAAAGCAAATGTTTTGAGAATGATGAGGACAACAAATGTACAAATATGCTTAACATATAATGGATGGATGTATGGATTGTGATTAAGAGTTGAATGAGCCCCCAATCAAAAGTTTTTAAAAAAGTAGTAGGTTTGCTCTTTTGTGCAAATTCCTATCGAATTCAAGGATGTCAATTATTTTGTTCCTTCTGTCTTTTGTAAGGGAATCATTTGGAAGGACACTCCTTAAAGGCATACTAATTTACTTGGGCTAGTCAGCCAAAAGCATATATATGAGCCACACTCTCCAAAGTCCCTGCCAAGGTGTTGATTCCAACCTTGACAGTTTCCTTTGTGGGTCCCCTGTGATTTTCCAAGACTGCAGATCTTTATGTGCGTAGAAAGCCTCAACTTTCCCCTGGTGATTTCAATGTGCTGGCCTTGTGCCTGGCAGCCCACTATATAACCTACAAAGCCACTGGGGCTAATCTGCCTATGTCATAGAAGCCTTGAAAGCATTACGTTTTTCACAAAATGGGAAAGACGTTCCTGTTCTACATGCTAATATTAACATTTATTGGAATGAAAAGTTAAAAAAAAATGTCTGCGCTGAAAAGTCCTTTATTAGTCACAGAGATTTTCACTATGCAAAGTATGCAAATGAGGCCCAGGTAGCTGGAGATACTTCTCTCAAAAGGAAGAGGCTTCATCTTTGGACCTGTGGCTCACATTGGTTATCTCAGCAAAATAATCCATGGAAATGCACTTACCAGGTGTACATGCATTATATGCATATATGGGCATTACAGTATTTTTCACTTTCTGTGATGGTTTTCATTTGTCGGTTTCTATTGTAATTGGCCAGACTTGTCAACTTTTATTATATAAATTCCTAAAATCCCAGAGGTTCCAAGTATGGTGTAAAATCTACTATTAGGGATTAAATTATGTACAATCAAAATAGCCGTAGGAATCCTAAAGGGTCCACCTGTGGATGTGACCTTGTTTGGAAAGGTTCTCTATGTTTATTCCACCAGACTTGAGGAACATGGATTGATTCTAAATCTAATCCTGTCTGAATTATAAAACGAGTAGATTAGACAGAGATACCAGTACACCTGGAGAAAGACAGGCACAAAATGAGGATTATCTATAAAGTCAAGGAACCAAGGAATGCCCAGAACTACCTATTAAAAAAAGAAATGAATGCAACCAATACCCTAGTTTGTACTTTCAGAATCTAGAACTGTTAAGAACACGTACATATATTTCAGTCCTTTAAAGTCACTCGTTTGTGGTACTTGTGTCACAAACACACTAGCTGCACATAAAATGACCTAAGAAAACATAATGAACATAATGATTGTCAGCGAACAGTATTTATGAACATTGCCGCAATGGCAAACATTTTGTCACATAGAGGAACTTTGGGACCAGACTGTATTCTCTTCCAATCTGAGAGACGAGATCCTCCACACATGTTGCCTCCTTACAGACCCAGCTGAGTTTGCTCAGTCGTGACCCCTCTCACTCACAGAAGCTGGGTCATGTGGGCCCTAGCATTTACAATGAGCTGATACAGAGACTCCTCAAACAAGGTGGAAGTGAGCAGCTTCCACAGAAAGGACTTTTTCCTCTCACTCGAGCTGCTTCCTCAGCATGGACTGGAAAGCAGAAGGCAACGCTCCAGAGGCTGTGGAGTTTTGTTTTGATTTGCTTTTTATAGTGAAGGGCAAGTCGGAACACGAATGCTGGTCCTGATGGTGCCTGGCAGAGGAAGTACCATCTGCCATCTGGCAGGGGAGGCACACCTTAGGAGTCCTGGACCTGCATGAGCTTGGCTGGGGCACCGTTCCCCTCCCAGAGCAGCTTTCAGGAGGCAGGCAGGGAGAAAGGAGCTCATTTTTGTCTCAATGTGAGTGCCTAGAGCTTCTAGAGGCATATTAGATTGCCCTCAATTTCTTTAGGCTTCTATGATCATGAATCCTGAACAAATACACATTCACATCGGAATTGCACACATAAGATGGAGACAGTCTTTTCTGGATGCCGTCATGATGCAGGGTCAGTCTGCACAATCGTTGACACTCTGGGGGTCCCTAATTTGTGTCAATTCTGTTAAAGTGACCAGATTTTAAGCAGGATACTGTTGATGGGAGGGGTGTGTCTTGATTAAAAATTTGGTCTATATAGAGCAACAAAAATTTTCAGAGAAGGCAAAAATAGTATTGTAATATATTTAATTTTAAAACGCCGTGGGATGCTGTTAAATTGTTAAAAAGCGGGGCATCTGGTCACCTTATTTACACATATCATCTCATTCAAACTTCAAAGGAAGCCTGTGCAATAAATACATTTATCATTCCCACTTGTATCATGAAAAATGAGGCCATGATACCTGCTTGTTGTCATACAATGGAGAAATGTCCTCTGCCAAAGAAACATTGCATTGTAGGACAGTCAATGTAACCATGAACTGGTATTTCTCTTTTCTGGGATTGTTCTTTCATGAGTTCTGATTTTCTGCGTAGTGTTGAAAGTAACCCCCACTCACCGCATGTCATTCTTCTATCTCTCCAGCTCACTCTGCTCTCAAAGAGGGCGTCACAGACCTTTGAGATCCAGATAAATCTTAGTGATCCTTTGCCTAGAAAAATACATATAAGTTTGCATAAAAGTTCCAGGGATTTGAGCTCTTCTCCATCATGTCATGCCATCCCTTTTACTGGGACAATGATCTTTTCTTTCTTTCTTTTTTTTTTAAAGAACACTACTTAAGTATGATGGAGTAGGAGTATGTTGTATTTTGTGAAACATTAATATATGTGTGTATATATATATATATATGGGGGAAGGTCCCAATGCTGTATATGAGGGGATATCTAAAAAATCCCAGGATCCCCCCCCCCCCAAGTTATGTATATAATTTTTTTTAACAAAACAACCTTATCATCTTCAAAGTATTCTCTGTTGCCCTTAATGCATTTGTCAAATCTGCAATTCCATGCTTGGAAACAATTTTCAAATCCATCTGTTGGGAAGGCTGACAGCCCCTCCCTCATTTTCTTCTTTGCCTCTTCTACGCTGTCAAATGGCTGCTCTTTCTTGTCCCTTTTCATTCGTGGAAACAAAATGATGCCGCATAAAAGACGGTCAGGTGAGGAAGCTGCCTGGGGCAAGAGGGGTATGCTGCTTGTTGTACCAGACTGGCACACGGAGATGACTTTCTGAGCAGTACATTGTAGTGGTAGCAAAACCAGTGCCCCATCTATCACCAATCGGGCCTTTTTTTATCATACACTATGATTAGAACCTCTAAATAGAAAGCTTGATTAATAGTCTGACCTGGTGTAATGAATTCCAAATTGTGATAGTCACGTACTCTGGTGCCAATTGACTGAGTGTAGGGGTAGAGTCTAGCCTGTCAATCTGGAGGTAGCCAAGAAGACCTCTGTATGGGCATGGCTATCTCTGACAATTCTGGGAAGTCTTGTGGTATTTCCCAATTGGAAGAGAGAGACTTGATTCATTCTCTTGGAGTCCGTCTACTGCCAAGACAAGATGGTGGCATGCTGATAGATCCTAAGTCCTGGAACCTGGAAGAGCCAGAGGAGATGCCACATGAATTTGCCCTGGTGGAACCAGACCTCTGGGCCAGAAAAGCCACAGAGAGACCCCTACCAGCGCTGAGATGCTCCTACCACCAATGGATACTGTTGATGGACCCTGAGCCCTGCAAACAAGGAACCATGGGGTGACCCCTGCCAGCACCAGGATGCTTCCACTGCCGCTGGATACACAAGACTCTGCACCCACTGGCCTGTGATTATCCTGGTATCATTGCATGTGCTTCATAAGTAGGAAGGAGTCTTTATAGATTGGTATCAGACATATGGGCTAATGCTATTTCAATGTTTCAATCCTCTTATATATAAACCTTTTCCTTATATCCATATGCATGTTTATGAATTTCTCTAGTCTACCCGGACTAACACAAGTTGACAGTTTCATCTGTTTGGGAACTTGAAGGACATCCAGAACAAGGTTTGTCATCAATCAACATTTCATCTTTTTTGAAATGAGAAAACCACACTTGAGTTTCAGGTGTGTTCAACACCACAACAGTGTTCTGTTGCATTTTTTCTGAGTAGTAAATAAAATTTCACAGCCGTGCACTGTTCTCTTAAATTGCCCATCCCAGAAAGCAACAGGGTACAAGGAAAACTGTTTTTATGAAAAAATTCACTGGCCTGAGAGAACCTGTGCAGGTGATGCCACTGGGTTTAAAACTCACAGCAAGTTGCTTGATGCTCGACTGATGGGGAAAATGCACACTACAAATGCTCTGCTCTGCCCAGCACAATTCCAGATGAAAATCAAGGACAGTGTGCCTTACTCAGGCCAGCCATACCCAGAAGCCACTTGCCTTTCAGGCACGTGAAAGTTGGACATTGAATAATGAAGACCGAAGAAGGATTTAAAACACTTGACTTGTGGTGCTGGTAAGGAAGATTGAAAGTCCCACAGATGGCCAGGAGAACAAACCAATCCATCTAGGAGGAAGCATGACCAGAACGCTCGTTGGAAGCAAGGATGGTGAGACTTTCACATGCTTTAGGCATGTTGTCAGTAGAAACCAGTCCCTGGAAAAGGACATCACACTTGGTAAAGTAGAGGGCAGTGAAAAAGCAGACTGCTCGCAAGGGCGAAAGGATACAGTGGCTGCACCAATAGGCTCAGAGAGAGCAGCTGCATTGAAGGTGGCTTGAGACCGGGCAGTGTTTTGCTTTGTTGTACACAGAGTCACTGTGCGTGGGACCCAAATTGACAGCACCGAACAAAAACGACCCCAGCCACCACTCAAGCAAAGTATTATCTATATTATTGTTGCCACCATAACTTTCAGATTTTCAAGTGGGAAAGGCGGAACCCCAAAATGAAACCAAGTTCTTGCCCTACCGCTTCCTCCACTCTGTAGGAGTTACCTAGGAGCTGTTTCCTAAAGTGAGAGAATGAAGTTTCGGGTCCAGCATCCTGGCTGCAAGGTCCCACTAAGCCACTTGCTACTTGGGCTGGTTGAGTGTCAGCTTCTTTAATTTCTGAAGCCAAGCTAGTCTGCTTCTTTCAAATGATAAGACTCAACTGAGATAATGTATGTGATAATGCTTTAAAATCTGTGAAGCACAGACAGATATGTGTCTATGATCTGCCTCAACAACCTATTAAAAGCATTGAGAGGACTCCTGCCTACATTCTTTGTCCCTCACCCCAGCCCTTAGTTGCACATTAAATATTTGCCAATTAATTACAGCTTAAGAATTTTTCTTAAAGATGCCTAATTAGTTCTTTTGCCTGACTGAATGCATGAAGATTGAATAAGAGCTTAAAACAACAGTGTCCTTCATTAATATATAAAAAGACTCCCTGACATTTGGTCTGAATATCGGAAGGCGGCCCAAGGAACCCGGGTAGCACAGTGTGTTATAAGTTGGGCTATGAATGCCAAGGTCCGCGGTTCAAACACAGAAGCTGCTCTGTCTGAGGGCCAAAGATGAGGCCATCTCCTCCTGTAAAGATTTTCAGCCTAGGAAACCCAGAAGAGCAGTTCTACTCTGTCCTGAATGGTCGCTCCAAGTCAGAATGAACTCTGTGGCAGTTTGTTGTTGGTTCTTGTTGTAGGACAGCCTAAAGCATGAACGACTGCATTTACTCCAAATCCTGAAAGTAATGAGGCGTAAGTATTAGAGGCAAATGTGTTCATTTTAGGTCCTTTTGGTGACATATCCGAGAGATGTGGCATCAGAACCATGTTGATGTGAGAGTGACTAGAAAAATGGGTCATTCAACAAAGGTTTCGAAGCATAGTTTTTGCAGTAACTAAAAATTGGAAAATGTATATTTAAGGAGGCTTCCAAAAGTTAATGAAAATTTTGTTTTTTACCTAAATTAAGTAAATGATAATATATTTTAAAGTAATATTTTAATTAGCTGTTTGAAGCCCCTTGCGTGTGTTAAAAAAAATCACTGAAGATATAGCCCGGGGAGAGGGCTGTCCATACCATATGGATATAAACTAAGAGGGTATGTGTGTGTGTGTGTGTGTGAGAGACAGAGAGAGAGAGAGAGAGAGAGAGAGAGAGAGAGAGAGAGAGAGAGAGAGAGAGAATCTCATCATGGCCCATCAAGTGCCAGGGACAACATCTGTGCTAGGAGAAGCCAATGCACAGAGAGGACTGTAGGGCCGGCCCCACCACAAGACTTGAGGTTCTTTCACTGACCCATAGCACCATGGGGCACAGCACTGGAGACACTGTGCCCGGTCTGCTCCATGCAGAGTAGGGAAAAACATGATGGGAGGGCAATGGTAGCAAGGGGAGCAGAGTAACCAAGTCCCCAAGGAATCCTGAAAACAGACTTCCGACTTGAGGGACAGGGCTTGCCACCTCATCAGACCCGATGGGAAAACACGCAGAGGGGTCAGCAGACAGGCCTCAACCATCTCTTGCTTTCTGGTTGTTTTTCCTTCGCTCTATGTCTACCTTGGATAGGCAGGACAAACAGTCCTGGGGGACGTGGGAGAGCAGGGGGCAGGGAGGGAGTGCGGGGAGCAAACAAACTCAGGATAAAGGAACGACAGAGATAGAAAATTGATGGCCAGGAGGGCTTATCTGGTGGCGTCTGAGAAAGGGCTCTCAGAGGAACCACTGAGAGCCAAATGGAGGGTGAGCGTGACAGTGGGACAGGAGGAAGGGGAAAGAAAACAGAGGAACGAACTAGGAGGCAAAAACTATTTTTAGAGGTATAGCTATAGGCACATGCAGATGTAAATATATTCATTTATAATGAAAATTAAAGAGGCCAGCAAATATATACTTATATGTTAAGCACTAAGGTAGCAGATGGACCTTGGGGCTTCTACTCAAGATTCCCCTCAACACAGGAACACATTGTTTTAGTAATCTGGGACTCTTTGATACCTTCTGAACATCACCGCTGAAGACAAAATGGGTATATAAGCAAATGGTGAAGCAAGCGGATAGTGTCTGGGGTCTTCAAGGCTTGAAGTTAAACGAGCAGCTATCTAGCAGGGAAGCAGATATGCCCCCATGGAAGAAGCACCCCAGCCTGTGCGATTATGAGGTTTTGATGGGATCAGGTACCGAGTATTGAAGGACCCCAAACAAACAATTAAATTAATGTGAAAGGGGGGAGGTTAGAGGGGAGAACCCAAGCCCAGCTGTAGATAATTGAACATCCTTTCACAGAAGGGTTACTAGGAAGAGACGATTCGACAGGATGCAGCATAGCACCTACAAATACCAAGAATGCCTGTAGTTCCTGGGACAGTATCATGTCCCAGATCTACCTTACAAATCCTGCTAGACCAGAGTACACGAATTGGCACAGATAAGGGTTCTGGAACACAAGGACTTCAGAACAGATAAAACCATCAAGAACAATAATGGGAGTGGCAATACCATAATAGGGGGAAGAACACCAGAAAGTGGGTGAAGGGAGACAGTAGTCTGTGGAAGACATGAAAAAAATAATTTATAAATTATTATGGGTTCATGAGGGAGGGCAGGAGGGGGGGAAATGAGCTAATTTAAAGGGCTCAAGCAGAAAGAAAATGTTTTGAAAATGATGACAACATATTTACAAATGTAC
>PVJH01028700.1:0-27002 GCA_004026705.1 Nesogale talazaci
TGATTGATTCCCCCTTTCTTCCCCACCCCTCCTGGTATTTGTACTCTCAATTTTAGTCCCCAGGGGTTTATCTGTCCTGGATTCCCTGCGTTTTCAACTCTGATCTGTACCAGTGTATATCCTCTGGTCTAGCCGGATTTATAAGGTAGAAGGATCATGATAAGGGGGGTGAGGGTGGGGGTGTGGGGAACATTAAAGAACTAGAGGTAAGTTTTGTGTTTCATTGGTGCTATTCTGCACCCTGACTGGCTCATCTCCTCTCTGAGACCCTTCTGTAAGGGGATATCCAGTTGCCTACAGATGGGTTTTAGGTCCTCAATCTGCACTCCCCCTCATTCACAATGATATGATTTTTTTTGGATGCCTGATCCCTGGTCCCATCGACACCTCATGATCACACAGTCTGGTGTGCTTCTTCCATGTGGACTGTGTTACTAGATGGCCCTTTGTTTATCTTCAAGCCTTTAAGATCCCAGATGCTACATTTTTTTTATTAAAACATTTTAACCTCCCCTTCTAAAATAATTTTAGACTTTCAAACAGAGTTGTTGAAATAATGACTATTTGCTCTTCACTCAGGCGCCCCAAATGTCAACACATTGTGCATCCGAGACTTACCTAACTGCCATGGAGTCAATTCAGACTCGTAGTGACCCTGTCGAGGGTTTCCAAGGTTGGAGATCTTTACCTGACACACAGCCTCACTTTTTTTCCTTAGAGTAAACAGCTGTTAGGTGTGAAGAGTTGAGAGTCCAACTTTTACCCAACAGCTTCACCCCCACAGTACAATTCTCAAAACCGAGGAATTACCGATATGATTCCATCAAGGAATCTAGAGACATTATTCAAACCTTATCAGTGGCTTTACCAGTGACCTGGTTGTGGATCAAGGTCCAACCCATGATCGCTCCTTGTAGGCAGTTGTTTTGTTTCCGTAGTCTTCTTAAGTCAGGGGTAATCTGTGACCATAGTACTTTTGAAGATAGGTAGTCTGCCTTAATAGAATGGTGTCGGTGTATCTGGTGTTTCCTCGTGGTGCACTGCAGATGATGATATGGGGCAAGGGTCCCACAGAAGTGACCTTGTCATTCAGTGTCTCACATCAGGAGGCCCCTGATGGCGACAGGTTTCATGCCTAGTGACCATGGTGAAGGCTGTGACTGCCAGGCTTCTCCACTTTGAAGTTAGCACTTAATGCCCTTCAACCTGATATGTACCTTGCAAGAAGATACTTGAGACTGTAAATATCTGCCACAGAGTGTTGAAGAAAGGGATATTAAGAGAAGTGATTCCAGTGATAATTGCTGATTAACTACAAGGAAGCCACAGTATGACCCCTATAGGACAGTGCATTTCAATGGACCAAGTACTCTGTAGCCAGCACAGCACTGCCATCACTCCTCCTTGCCCCCCCCCTCCCAAAAAAACACCCTGCCCCTGAGATCAGGTGGCTTGGAACCAGGACAGAAAAGACTGTTAACACTGGAACAGGGAGATTTTTATAGCCAGAAATGAATCATTACGATCTCAGTTGAAATTGTTGCTAGCAGCTACGTAGTCAGACCTATCATTATGTTTTCAGAACGTGATTCATGTTTTTTCCTTGCCTGATTTTTTGGAAGTAGATACCCAACCCTTCTTTCTAATCCTAGTCTTCATTGGAAAACTCCAGTGAAAAGAGATCAGCGTCGTAACAACATACAGACCTCCGCTGGTGGGTCATAGCAGCACATGGGGTCCATCTGCTGGGGACTGAGCTCAGCTCTCCTGTGTAGAAGGCAAGACTTCACTTACTGCCCCCCAACTAGATAGAGTTTCCAAAATGTCTTTGTCTCTAAACTAGTCTCTCTTCTCCTTGCCTCTGTGCACATCTGTTAGATGTGTGAGCTGGCATTAGTATTGATCTCAGCAAAACAAGAGGCCGGCCTGTCTTCCTTTGAAAAAAAAGAAAGGGATTGACCGCGAGGCAAAAGGAGGAGCACTCAGCCTTGTGCTGTTGTCCGGCATTGTTGTTTGCCAGAGAGAATCCCTCTAAACACTCTGATAGCCGAAGTCCACATTGAGGGCCCGAGGCCCTGCCTGAACTGAAGTGCTTTGGAAATTGTCAAAGGAAAATGAGGCTCCCTCATTAGTTGACCTGTATAATAACTTTTCATTCTTGCCAAACCCCCCAAATATGATTAGGCTGGGTCAAGATATTTAATCATATTCTAATTCTTGAGTTGCAAGATTGGCAAAATTGATGTCATTGGGTCCTGTAGGGCCCAATGATGAGAAGCCCTGGTGGCTGAGTAAAGGATGCATTGAACTGTTAACCAGAAGGTCTGCAGTTCTCCCTCACGACCACCCAGCTAGTCTGTGGGAGAAAGATGAGTCTTTGCCTGTCTGTACAAAGTTGCAGAAACTCAGTCTTACAGAGTTGCCCTGAGTTGAAATCAACCTGATGGCAAAAGTTGCTTGGTTTTTGAGCCAGCTATTTCTGCAAACCCCAACCCTAATCCCCTGATTGTCCCAGATGATGGAGAATTTGTCTCAAATGTAAATTAGATTTGAGATTGTTTACCCTCTTCTTTTGGCTGGATGTTTCAAATTGTTTGTCTAAAAATGCCCACTTTCATTCCTATAATTTCAAGGTACAAGAAAGACATAATCATATGTAAGTCACCATTCTCCCTTAATTAGTTACCTTAACCTATGAGATTGTTGTATGCCCTCCCTGAAGTTCAATTGAACAAAAAAGATAGGAAAATCATGTGGACCTACTCAAACAGTGACCAGGGAGCAGATTCTGATGTGTGGTGACCCCCTGCGTGTCAAAGCAGAATAATGCTTCTGAGGACTTCCAGGGTTTAATTTTTCAGAAGTAGATCACCTCTTGGAAGGCCCCTCTGGATAGACTAGACCCACCAACCTTTCCATTAACATCCGTGTTCATCATTTCCATCAGGGGCTCCAAGTGGGCCAAATAGTGTTATTTGATTATGACCCATCTACAAGCCAAGAGAAGATCGTCTGCAGTCTGTTCATGTCCACAAATGTAATTAGGTTCTAGCACTCAGTACAAGGTTAGAAAAATTAATATACCACAAAAAAGCAGAACCGTTAATAAACCACAAGTGACAGTGTAGTCTCCTGACACAGGGAACCCCAGAAAAGTCAGACCTAGCCTCCTCTGCCCAGGCTGATTGCAAAACTTCATTTTTATGTTAAAGGAAGGAAAAGGTCGCAAGATAGCTCTATTCCTCCTTTGAAAGATGTTTCAGTCACAACCAATAAAGATGAATGAAAATATGAATAGGTGGGACACGGTGTCAGATGAGAGAAATGACAAAGGCACATCAGACCGGGACACTGACCCTGTGAGCCTGGTGATCTATTCCTGCCAAGAAGACCAGGACATGTGAACAGCTGAACAGACACACGGGTTTTCCAAGGGTGTCAATAAAAGGAGACGGCACACATCTATGTAGGGAATTGTCCATACAGGGACAGTTGCTGTGTGCTCAGAAAGGAGCCATCGGTTAAGCACACATCAGTAGTTCAAACCCACCAGCTACTCTGCAAGAGAAAGATGAGGCAGTCGACTTCTGTTGGGATCACAGTGTTAGAATTCCTATGTAGCCATTCTGTGTCTTCTGTGGTCACTGAGAAGAATCTACCTGCTAGCAGTGGGTTAGGGTTTGGGGTACCCTTAGAGCAGGCAGAGCCAAGGTAATAGACAAAGCTCACAGGATGTGACTAAAACTAACATCCTCCAAAGGTGAGTGAATCGCTTCTCCCTTCTGTGTTTCTTGTAAATAGATTCCTTCGCTTCTCCCTTCTTGTGTATTTCTGTGGAAGCTACCGTGCTAACAGTCCTCCTGCTTCCCCTCTTTAAGGATCCTGGGTTTTTTTTTACGTTTGCCACTTGTAGGAACAAAAGCCAATTAAGCAATTTGTTCAGCAGTCCCCCAAATAATAATGTAATATTTGTCCATATGCAATATTATGTATGAGCATAACTATTGTTACTAAGGGTTGGAGCAAAACATGCTCCAACATATGTCTGCATGAGTGCAGTCAAGTCATTTCGGGGATACACTTACCATAGACTTGTTTGGGTGCCTTCAAAACCTAGCATCTTTTACCAGAACTGGGTCTCTGAGGAGAACCGCTGAGCCAATGAAACTGAAGGCAAAGAGATCTGCTCAGAAGGTTAGGGTGACTGTTTGGGGGAGACTTGAAAGAGGTCACTTTGATAAGTCTTCTGTAAAGGCTCAGAGTGATCCCAGGGACTTATCAGGGAAATGTTTTTAAAAAATTGAAAACCAGTATGCAAACAGGCAGGAAAATTGCACTGTGAAGTCGATTCCCATCACAACCATGCACCTGCTCATTCTGAAGGCTTTCCTGTAAGAATTTTGCTGAGGAACTGTACCTGTTCACTTGCAAGCCCTGATCTCATTCCTTTAGATTTCTTTCTTTTCCCCAAACTCAACAATCCAGAGGACTATCATATGAGTCCCTAGAGACTTCTAAATTGCTCTTTTGATATGGTGTAAACAGAGGAGAGCTGACTTCCTTGGAGAAGGATTAGAGAAATGGAAACACTTTTTTGGAAATAGATAACATACATCTTGATGGAGAATATGTTGAGAAACAATTGCTTCAGACTTTGACGCTTTCAATTTAAGGAATTTTCTATGATCATATTTGTACCAGTACTTTTCTGGCGTACCCTAGTTTGTAACATATATAATGTATACACATGTAGATAGAGTATACAGAGAGAAAGAGAGATGTGTGACCCACCCATCGATTTGTTGTACTGTGGTGGTTTCAAATACCACATGTCTGCAGAGCTTCTAGACTAAGACAGTCTAGGAAGAAAACGACTTCTGAAAATTAGCCGTTGAAAATCCTATGCAGCATAAGGGAATCCTGTCAACTTGTTCGTTTCCTTTGGAAATTCCATCAGGAATGATAAATCAATAGAGGAGGATATTGTGTTTGGAGAATAGCGACTCAGAGAGTGCAGGAAGAACTTTAGTGATATGGTTTGCACAATAGTCAAAGTAGTGGACTCAAGTGTGCTTGCAATTGTAAGTATGGCACAGGAATAAATAATGGTCCCTTGTTTTAGACTACCATGAGTAACCTGGCTCAACTGGCTCAACTCATGCAGCTAATGATAAGAAATGGGTAGGTGGATGGATGGAGGTTAGATGGAGGTTGGATAGAAAGATGAGTAGTGTAATCCACAATGTTTCCCTTTCTCATTTACTATTCAATAAGCCTGTTGTCCTATATGACATACCTCATCTTCAATCTTGCCTGGATAAAAGTCTTCAAGTTCCTTCACCTTGGTTGTGTTAGTCCAGGTTGACTAGAGAAACAAACCCAGGAAAACACCCACATATGTATTTTTTAAAGAACTTTATATCAAAGAGTAACTTTATATTAAGAAAATATCCCAGCCCAGTCCAGATCAAATCAGTAAGTTTGATATTAGCCCATAAGTTCAATACTAGTTCATAAATCACTCTTCAGACTCTCACAGTCACATGTAATGATGCTGAATGCAGGAAGATCACAGGCTAGTGAGTGCAAGGTCTTGTGGATCCAATGATGGTGGAAGCATCTCCAGGGCTCTGGTTGTCATCAGCATGGCTCCATGTGGCTTGTCAACTGGAAGGTGAAACAGAAAGAATATGGCCCATATCCAGAGAGAAAGAGAGGAAGTTTCCAGAATCCTCATGAAAAGTCACACCCACAAGGTGGCATCATTAGGCTGTGACCTGATTGACAAGCTAGACTCCACAAGCTAGACCAGTAGACTCTACTCTTATTTATCAAGCTGATATGAAAGCTATGTAATGGCCACACCAGTGATTGATCTTGAGCATTTTTATATCTACCTAGCTTGGCATAGTGTCTGAATCAACCAAGAATTAATTGAATTAAATTTAAATAATACCCATGGATTGCCCCCTCTTGTTCCCTATATCTCATATGTACCAAACCCCCCATTTTATTCTTATTATTTACCTAATCTCTCTCTATTTATATCTCTTAACTCTCTCCTCACCTTCTACCCATGTACGCATACAAACATAGTGCCTTAAAGAAATTTTAAGTCAATCTTGACTCAGAAACCCTAAAGGACAGAATAGGATTTCCCCATCAGGTTTGTAACTCTGTAAATATTTACGAAAGCAGACTACCTCATCTTTCTCCCATGGAGAAGTTGGTGGGCTGAAACCACTAACCTTCTGAATAACAGCTGAGCAGTTAATCACTGTACTATCAAGGCTCACTCCACAATGCCTACTGCCTAGGTTTATTACCAGAGATCAGAAGAGTAGCTGGGGGGTGGTCTTGTTCTGTGTCAAGTGAAGCTGAAGCTAACAGACACAGGAAGATCATGTGTCCTCACCCCCTTAAAAGAGAAGAGTAAAGGCAGAACTCTTTAGATGGAGACAATTTATTAAAATAATACACTTACTCTGGCTCTCTAAAACCAGGAATGACAATTATAATAAGAGGAGTTCATATTTGTGTAATTCCACCCAGTTTTTGGGGAGCTAGAAGGATTGTGAATGTAAATGAACACCTGTCTAGTCCTTCACAGTTTCTCAAGTACTTCCATATGATCCTCACAATCCTTTCAGATGAGCAGAGAAAGTAGGATGTGTGAACGACTCAAAGAGGTCCAGTGACTTGCACAAGACTACTCAGCTTCCAAACAAGAGAACTCAGTTCCAGATCCTATTCCCCTGCCAACTCCCCACACCATTCTTCAATAAAATTTTATTGTTTACAATTCTTTTTTTGGGGGGGGGGGGCATCACATAATTCACCATTCTTCCTCTCGTTTTCCTAAAAAATATGGTATCCTTTTCTAGAAATTGGTCTTTCCTGAGGATACATTCAAAGTAAGTTAGCCAAGACCACACTAAACAGGGCCTGGGCTTGTTACGTCCAAGCTAATGCAGACCAACGCAAGTAAAGTCCTTGGTGTTTCACAGTCCCAAGGACCCTCTTTAAATGCGGAGTGATCCACTGGTCAACATCTTCCCCAACTGAACCTTTCCTCTTCCCTGTGGCCTGATGGCTGCCTGTCCCTGGCTCACCCTCAGGGGGTTCATCCTTGGCTTCCTGTCCCTGCTCAGCGTGGGTCACAGAGATTGGGAACCCAACACTCCTGCTCTCTAGAGCCAGGCTTCCATCTTCTACCTGGACAAGCTGTCCACATTCTGAGGAGGCATCTAAATGCCTGGAAGACTTCACCATCCTTTTCTACAGCCCTCACAATGGTTTTAAGTATGTTAAAAGATATACTTCCTTGTTTCGACTTGTTTCAACCTCCTTTTGAATTCTGTGTCCTTTAGAAGTCCAAGCAATCCCTGGAAACTCAAAAAGTCCTTTCTAGTGCAGGTGGTTTAAATCAGGAAGCTGCAAGTTCTCTCGGCAAAGATGACCACTGGTCCTCAACTTGACTTAGGTCCACATGGATCAGTTTATCAATCTACAATGATTGCATTTTATTTCTTAATTACCAGTATGCTTCATGCCTGTTATTTTAATGATTTCTCTTAAAAGAAACCCTGTTACAAAAGTGCTTCACATGCTGAGCACTTTGCAGTCTCTGTGCTAGGTTCCACCCCAGGTTTTGGGGACACAGGTCCTGCTATTGTCCCTAAGACACTGCGTTCCTGAATGCCACCCCTGAGTACATCGGTAACACCCAGGCATTTTTTTTAACGTCAGAGATACTCTTCTGCTTGCTGCTGTAATGATGGACACATGACACTGTGCCGTTGTCAAAACTCAAAGACAAGGTTGTAACCCTAATATATGAGGGAACTTCAAAAAGTTTGTGTGAAAATGGGACTAGCTGATAATGCAGTTTTCCACATGTTTCATGAAGCTCCATCACAGAACATCTGTACAATCTAGAGACACATTCAATAAGATGGTTTGAACATTAGCCAAAACAGTGAATTCAAATATACCAAAGAGGCAACGTTTTGTTCTGTTCTGCATAAGGCCCCCTTGAGTCAGAAGTGACAAGACTACAACTATCAAGAAAAATATAAATTATGGACCTTGGTTAATAATAACATGTTAAAACTGGTTCACTAAATTGTAACAAATGTACCACACAAATGGAAGCTATTAATAATGGAGAAACTGTGGATAAGGGTGAATACATAGGAACTCTGCACTTTCTAAATATTTGTATTTAAAATTAAAACTGTCCTTTAAAAAAAGGGACTTATTATTTAAAGGAAATGTGGCCCACATCCTGTTAGCCCTGGTAGTAGAGCAAGGAGCAGGCCCAGGATATACCTCATTGGCACTTACCATTGCAGTATAAAGCTTTTGCGTTCTTATTAGATTCTCTTAAATGGTTGCATAAGGTTCTAACAAGTTATACAAAATTAGTCACTTCTTTCCTCTGTTGTCATTTGGATGCCTTTGTGTTTTCACCATGAAAGCAAAGATCCCTGCTGATGCAGTGGGTTATTTGTTGGCCTGCTAACCACAAGGTCGGCAGTTTGAAGCCACCCTGGTCTCCTTGGGAGAAAGATAAGGCTTCATAGCCCATGAAGCCCAAAGAAGTAGTTCTGCTCTGTCCGATGAGAGGGTCATTATGAGTCAGACTCAGCTCTTGGCAGTGAAGTTGGGTTTTGTTTTTCTTTAAAAAAAATTTTTTTAATAAAGCTTTACTGAATTTCTTCATGTGTATCTGTTTTCTCTCCTAACAATTATTTATTTAGAATAGATAAGCAGTGCATCAAAAGATATGAATGAGAGACTTAACATTACATGCCCCAAACAGTGTCCTTCATTTTCTCCTTGAAGTCAATGAGTCTTTGCTAATGTCTTCTTATGAAACCTTACTCTGTCTATGGGCAAATCAGCCTTGTGGGGAGAAGGGATCTGGCAGGGCGGGTTTTATAAGCTAAAGCTGGCTCCTCCCAGCAAGACCTTCAGCTCAGCCAGCAGCAGGTGTGAGGAGCTGTCTGAAAAGCAGCTTTCACAGAGCGCCTTCAGGCTGACCTGGTGAGAACCTGACCTCAAGAAGCAACCGCCAAGTGACACTGAGGACAAACTCAGGAGCCAAAGACTGTGTGCACTGAGAAAAGAGCCAGTGTACAGCTGTGTGAGGCCCACCAGCCGTCAGCAGCTCTGACCTTGAAGCATGTAGGAAGGGCAGCATGAGACACCGTCCGAGATCTAATGGAGGCACCATCTTTTAATAAGCCCAAACACCCAACTCAAATCAATCCGAACTTGCAGCGACTCTATGGAACAGGTTTGAACTGCCCCCGTGGGTTTCCAAGACTAACTCTTCATGGGAGTAGAAAGCAGCTGGGGGTTTCAAACTGCTGGCCCTGAGGTTAGCAGCCCAACCTATAACCACCCCACCACCAGCACTGCCAAGAATAGTCAGAATTGTGCTTTTTGTCACCTTCACAGCTTCAACTACCCCTGCATGGCAATGGTCCAAAGGTAGCAATGCCAACGTGATGTACCTGCTCACCCACACTTTCAACCTAGGCCATTAGCTAGGTCCGACCTCTACCTCCGATGGAATCAGCTGGAGTCAATCAAGCCATCCCAAGCCATGGGCACAGTCC
Organism: Nesogale talazaci; assembly: GCA_004026705.1. Taxonomy (NCBI): domain Eukaryota; kingdom Metazoa; phylum Chordata; class Mammalia; order Afrosoricida; family Tenrecidae; genus Nesogale; species Nesogale talazaci. The sequence goes on from PVJH01028700.1 coordinate 9,627, forward strand.
CCATCTTACTAATGGTAGCGATCCACCAAGTGACCACAGAAGACACTCTCCAGGAAAGGAAATATCATTTAACATGAACATGGCATCTGTTGGGTGAATAACCTAAGAAATCTTGATCTCTTTCAGCTGAAATATGAGGCTTGCCCTGTCCAGTTTTAAGGTCTTCCTAAACAATTTCTGCAAAAGAACCCGCTGGAGTGAAAAGTCTGGGTGGAGAGAAAACTCCTCTAACTCCTCTAACACATGTCCTCCTTTCCCCCTTACCCCCCCCCCCCCGTCCAGGAGCAGTTTGAGTTTGCACTGACTGCCGTGGCCGAGGAAGTGAATGCGATACTCAAGGCCCTTCCACAGTGAACGTCTGCTTCCCCTGGAGGGCCGCAAGGAGCCCCAGCCGACTCCTCTGACTGTCCTTGGAAACCGTGACACGACTTTAATTGTGTGTCTTCTATTGTAACTGCATAGTAATAAGGTCTTTAAAACTCCTGTAGTCAGTACAGTTTAGCAGTTTAAATGTGTATTTTTGTTCAACCAAATAATAATAAAGATTTGTGGAAACATCCAATTTGGGGAGGGGGGAAAGGGTGAGATCAGTTCATCTAATTATTTTCACTTTCTTGAGACAAAAAAATAGAAATCCGTTTTCCTTAAAACACACATTCACATTCCTAATTGCAAATAATGCCTTATTAGTGATGCAGTCATTAGTCCATTCAATATGGTCTCTGAGAAGATGCTTGTTTGTTATCTGTAACTTCTGAGGGATGAATGGCCTGTGGGAGGAGGGAACACAAAGCCAACTGGCCAGGCATTAAACAAAGACCCTCAGGGGTAGACATTGGATGTAGCATTTGTCTTTAAAATGATTTCTCAATGGGAGGAACCACTGACTTATTCGAGAGTCAGATCAGCAGAACTCAACATGCTCCAGTGCTGGGACAGCTAACAGTAAGAAAAGCCCTCTGTTGACTCACGTGTGAGCTAGCTGATGTGTCTCATCCCACCCCACCCCCACATCTCTATCAAGGACCCTATTAAGCAGTGTCCACTTTGCACCTACTCAAGGGAGAGATTGCAGGGGATTCCACTGAGGGTCACTCCGTCCTCCTACTCTTAGATAGGGTTGGCCTATGAGGCCCCGGTGAGCTGGAGAACACTTTGGGTTGTGAAATTCCACATCAGCCCCAAGGTGGGGGCTTGGTGGTTTGTTTGTGTTTAAAGCTTAGAACTATGGATGCCCACATGGCACTGAGAGGTATACCTGATGGACACTTGTCTATCAAACCCCCAGCAATAGGAAGAAGCATCTAGGCATTGGCATGCACCGAGGATTCCATAAAGTTTGTAAGCATCCCCAGGAATGCCTCTGGGTCCTACTGGTGTCCAGAAAAGACAAATGGGTATTTGCACTCATTTCCTAGAAAGAAAGGGAGAACCACATGATTAGTCTTTGCTTTAATCTGTGTGGAGTTCCTCAGGGGTTCCTCCATGAACTCCTAGGGCTGCTAACCAAAAAGAGTTGAGGGTTCCACTTCACCTAGAGGCTCCTCGGGTGGTCTGCTCCCAAGACTCAGAGAGCGGAAACTCCCTGGAGTGAAGGTCTCTGACCTAAGACATCATCATGAGTCTGCACTGACCCCAGGATCACTGGTCTCTGTTGATGGGAGATCAGAACAGTTGGCAGGAATGTGAAAAATGCAGGTGGTCCTCTTCCCCTTCATCCCAGAGATGTTGGATTCTTGGAATGACCCAAATGTTTTCTTTACTCACATCTGCCAGTTGTTTTGACGTCAGATAAACACTAGCAAGGACGTACACATTTTATAGTATGATTTGGAGGGGTCAGAATAACATTAGCACTTCCAATACACCTCCATTACCCAGAAATGGGAAAACTTGTGTCATTAAGCACATGGACCTGGTCTCTGGGTGCTGCAAATGTTATTTGCAGGGTTGGGTATAAAAAGCGATTCCCAGTAGCTCTTCCATCCTGCTGTATGCCACATGATTCTTTCCACTTTGAATAGTACATTTTAGTGAGCAGTATCGTAGGGAAAGTTACCTACCAAATGGGGAAAGAGATGCCAAAATATTGTTTATGTCTTTAAATGGTTTGTATATCTGCTTTAATATATCTATCATTAATTTTCCAAGATTTTTTTTCTTGAACTGGAATTTAATTCATAGAAATAATTCTAAAAATAATAATTATCTTAATATAGTAAGCATATAATTGTAATTTCTAACTTCTTAATAGTTCAGAAGAAATCCTCCAGTGTGGGATATACATATATACATATATATTGTGTCATTAAACTTATGATTTCACATTTGACTGGTCTTCCTTTGGGGAGAAGGGCAATTGGTTTTCCTATGAGGCTTACTTTTTTCTCTTGAAAATGTTGAACATTAAACAATCAAAATAGTGTGTTAGGCTGGGTTCTATATACATTTATATAATGTTTATACCATGAGAAGGAACATAATAGCTAATTAGTCCACACAGCAATACAAAGGGTTCAGTTCAACTCACTTCTGTGGAACAGCTAATATACTGGAAGTCCTTCAACTCACTTGGGCTGCAGGGTCTAAGGTCAAGAAAGCACAGAACAGAGTCCTCCCTGGGGCAAGGTACGCAGAGTCTGCCCACAGGCAGCAAGCAGCAGAATGGGTCACCAACAGTCAATAGCTTGGGAACTTAGCAAAGTAGGACCAGAATATGGAACTCAAACAATGGAAGGCGACAGGATCCACCAGCCTCAAGCTCAAGTGATGTATGTACCAGCAGTATGTCGAAGCAGGTCTCAAAGGAGCCTCAAGCTCTAGCAACATGATCCATGGGTCGGTCTGACCTACAGGTAGGTTAGCTCATAGGTGAAGGCAGGGAACTAGCTAAAGCAGCACCATGCACAGTCCAGCATGCTCTGAGCACTGGGGGGGAGGGGGAGTGGCAGACTTTACAGAGCCATTTATCATCTCTTTGCCCTCCAATCAAACTACAACCTGATTAATCCCACACGTTCCTATTGGCAAGATTGACACAATGAACCTACTTATCCCACAAAGTAAGCATTTCTTAGAACTCTAGAGTGCACTGCTATTTAATTTACTGAGTTGGGTGTGTTTTGAAATTTTATTTTTAGTAAAGCAATTAAACCATTTTAATGAAAAGCTTCATCCATCATCTGCACTCTACGTACTGTCTACACTCTTCTGTTGAACCTGCAAGGGCTTGGACTCAGCATCCAGTGAGGAAGGGCTAAAGGAAGGGCATTCCAGCTTCTTGTGTAGAGCAGAGGCTGTGGATAAGGGAGCTCAAATGTTTTCTTACCGTATTTCATCTCAGATGCCACTTTTTTTCAAGAAGCCATCCTCTTTTGTCCTCCAAGGAGTTAAGATCTAGTTATTCCTGTCCGTACAAGAACCATCTCTCCATTTAACAAGAAACGGGGGAGAGGGGGTAGGGAACCAAACACACAAAAACATTTGAAAACTTTGAATAAGAACTAAAGAGAAAAGGCATCGCTGAGTTTAATTTGTGGTTTAGCTTTCTGTGTCTGCTCATTTGTATTAGCGACAACGATGGGATATGCGAGTTGGTAGCGTCAACTTAGCACAAAATTAGATAATTTCCGAACTTGGTGTCCATCATAGTTTTATAGAAATCAGCTATTTAAACTTCAATTGATTCCCTTCCAGTTACATTCATATAAGCTCTGTCTCTCTTAGAACCTTCTCTCCTGAATTTGCTTGCATGTTATGATCCTACCTAAGTATTCATAAAACTTAATTTTTATTTATTGTAAAAATATTACTAATGACATGGATGCTAAATTTTCATATGAACACCTTTTGATATCTAAAGTTTATAATGATAAATATATAATTTATGGCCAGGGACAATAGGATAGGTTGAGAGGTGTTATATCTAGTTAGAAATGCTGGATAAAATGTACTTTTAAATTCAGATATTACCAAACTCTATGGACAGAAGGAAAGCTTCAGAAGCATATTACAAACAGAAAGCTCAAGATCAGTGATAAGATCAGTGGAGACTAAGGTGGCCCGTGAGGTAAGGCTGGGGTTATAGCATCCACTTGTAGTCCACATAATGACCTCCTTCCTGAGGGTCCCGGAAAATGCTTAACAACCAGCTTTTTGAAAAATGCACATATAAAACTGTGCCTAGGTTTGTCATGAGATCAACTGATAAAAAGATATTTATAAGAACATATGCAATACTCTTCACTGAAAAGTCCATAGAATCTACTGATTTTCACAGAATCCTCTCTGGTACTTTCAGAATTTTTGTTTCGCTAGTCAAACTCATGACAGATGAATGGAGGGTGGTCCCCACTGAATGGTTGTTGACATTTTAACAAACAAGAAAAAATAAAACAAGAAGAACATGAAACAACAAAGATGTACGCCACATTACCAGTGTATCAATAATATGAATGCTTTTTTGCCAAATTGGATCAAAGGTTTTGAATTTGGGAAAAATATTTCTTCAGGTTCTTTGTCTTATTCTACTTTGAAGTTTGATGGGTGCTATTAGTGTCTTTAAGGACCCTGGTGGTAGTCATGTAGTGGAGCTGCCAAAGGTGAGCTCAGTGGATCAAACCCACCAATCGCCCCTTGGGAGGAAGATGGGGTTCTCTGTTGCCATCAAGATTGAAGTGTCAAAACCCCAAAGGTGGCGATTCTAATAGCGTAACTATAGGTCAAAATTGACAATAACAATGAACTTGGTTTGGGTTTATTACAAAGTACATGAGGAAAGGAACTATGGTGCGGGAGTGTCCACTGACACTGGAGGAAATGCATGTAATACTGCAGTAAGGCAGGTCTACACTGATAAGTGGGATAAACAATCTGGAAGAGAAAACAATGGAACCAACAGTTCTGGGGGGTACATGAGGGAGGGAGAAGGGGGGAGGAAGTGGGTGTTAACAAACCCAGGGACAAGGGAACAACAAATAATCCAAAAATTTATGGAAAGGAGGGTGTAGGAGGCCTGTTAGGGCTTGATCAAGGGCAATGTAACCAAAAGGAATCACTAAAACCTGAATGAAGGTTGAACACGATAGTGGGACAAGAGGGAAGTAAAAGGAAAGAGAGGAAAGAACTAGGAGGCAAAGGGCATTTATAGAGGTATAAATACACATATATATGTATATATATATATATATATGATGGGGAGATAGATCCATGTGTATATCTTTATTAAACTGGCATTCCATGATGCTCTCCTTCCTGACATGATCACTGAAGACAAAGAAGCTGCATAAGCAAATATGGTGAATAAAGGTGATGGTGCCCAGCTATCAAAAGATAGAGTCTGCGGTCTTACAGACTTGAAGATAAACAAGTGACCATCTAGGTGAGGAGCAACAAAGCCCATATGAAGAAGCACACCAGCTTGTGTGAGCACAAGGGGTTGATGGACTCAAGTATCAGATATCAAAGGACAAAAAATTACATCATTGTGAATGAGGGAGGGGTATGGAGTGGAGACCCAAAGCCCATCTGTAGGCAACTGGACATCCCCTTATAAAAGGGTCTTAGGGAGAAGATGAACCAAATGGTGCAGTATAGCACTGATGAAACATACAAGTTTCCCCTAGTTCTTTCATGCTTTCTTTTCACTGTCATGATCCCTATTCTACCTTACAAATCCGGCTAGACCAGAGGAGGTACACTGGTACAAATCAGAACTAGAAGCACAAGGAAATCCAGGACAGAGAACCCCCTCAGGACCAATAATGAGAGAGTCGTGATACCAGGAGGGGAAGGGAAAGGTGGAGGAGAAAGGGAAACTGATCACCAGGATCTACATATAACCCCCTCCCTAGAGGGCATACAACATAAAAGTGGGTGAAGGGAGACATCAGACTGCAAAACATGAAAAAAATGCATGAATTATCAAGGGTGCATGAGGGAGGGAGAGAAAGTGAGGAGTGGAGGTGGAAAATGAGCTGATACCAAGGACTCAAGTAGAAAGAAGGTGTTTTGAAAATGATGATGGCAACAAAAGTACAACTGTCTTTGACACAACGATGGATGTAAGGATTGCGGTAAGTTGTATGAGACCCCAATAAAATGATATTTTTGAAATACTGCAGTAAGAGAAAGACAAACACATATACTCATATGTATACATATGGAAATATGTCAAATGACATAGAAGATGGATAATCTGAACAAATGGGAGAAGTGGCTTAAAAAAAAGACTAGACTAAAAATGGAACATTCATTTAAAAATTAAGGAATGCATGTTCACACAATACAACCTGAGATGAAAAGCACACAGCCTAGAAAAAGGTTTATAGCAAAAATAATAAAAATAAATAATAAAAGTTTCATAGCAATAAAATTTTTAAATACTTAGAATTGGCTAAATAGACACTCTATTGTGTTTTTGCCAATGATAACACTAAATGTGGCTTGAACCTGACCTAAACAAGTTTTAGACACAGAAATGGTAAGATATGCCAAAACAGGTGCTCTTCAAAGGAAAAAAATACAAATGGAAAATTGGTAGGTGCCTTCAAATTGGTGCCAATTCATGGAGACCCAATCACAACGTAACAAAACCCCTGCCCAGTCCTCAGCCTACCTCACGATTGCCAGTGTGAGGTTTGAGACTATTGTGTAGCCCCTGAGTCAATTCATCTCCTTAACAAACCTTCCTCTTTTTCACCGACCCTCTAACCAAGTATGATGTCCCTTTCCGGGGACTGGGCTCTCCTTCATAAACATGTTCACAGTTCAGGAGACCAAATCTCTCCATCCTCACTTCTAAGGAGCTTTCTAGCTAGACTTCTCCCAAGCTAGATGTTTGTTCTTCTGAAAATCCATGGTTCTTTAAATATTCCTCCCCAATACCATCACTCAAATGGATCTGTTCTTCAGTCTTTTTTATTCCCTGTGCAGTCTTCACAAGCATATATGGCCACGGGAAATGCCGTGGCTTACATCAGAGGCACCTTAATCCTCGAATGAGCAGCCTTCAGCCTTGCCCCTGAACGCTTAAAAGGGGTCTGGCACTGCACATTGGCCCAGTGCAATCCACCATTTGATTTCTTCACTGCTCCTTCCATGAATATTGATTGTAGATCCAAAGAAAATGATCTCTTCTCTCCATTTATCATAACATTATCTTATGGTCCCATTGGGAGGATTCTGGGCAATGTGGTCAAGCAGATGGCCGTGTGCTCGAGTTCAAGGTACTGGAATTCTCACTCAGGAAAGTCAAATCCTCATAAGATAAAGAAACACTCCTCCTACCACCACCACCACCTCCATTGTAACCTATGTATTAAAGGTATTTATTGTAAAAAGTAAGCAAATAAATAGTCCTCCTTTAGCTGGCCATTGACAAACCACTATGCACAGAGTAGGGCATAGCACATCATCTTTGCAGACCGTGTTCTGCTGCCCACTCTTTACAAACGGATTTGGATGCCTTCTTGCTCTCACACATGCATTCCTTCTTCTGCTTTTGCTTGCTTATAAATGCGTGCATGAAGCCACCCAAATAAATTCTGTGGGGGGAATGACAGCCACGTTCCTGATAATCTGTATTTTGTGCTTTCTTAATCAAGTAGAACGTTAATAACATTTTTTTTAAAAAACCTTCATAATTAGTGAAGTAAGCATTAATTCAAAAAATGTTTATTGGAATAGAAAATTAGAATTTGATTATACCTTTGTTCCCTGACAATGACTGGTTTTCATTTTCTCCCCGGTATTTGTTTAGAAGCTGGTCCTAGCAATTTCCGCAGCACCATCTGTGAGAACAGTCACACGGTGGATATGTCCTTCATTTAGTTTCTAGGGTTTTTTTCCATCCAGGACAGCTGATGAAAACCCTCGCTGTCTTTCTGGATATTAGCTGGTTTCTCTTGAGGAAGAGGATGGCTGGCCTCTGTCCCTCCAGGAATGTGAACGCGGTGGCAGGGGTGCCAGCGGGAAGAGTGCTAAAGAGCATTTTCCCCCATGGAGCAGTCAGGGCTAGCTCACTTTCCCTGAGGGACTTCAGTCAGGGCAGGTATCACCTTGGGATACATTCAGGAGCCGGATTGGGCCAATCCTCCTACCCCTCCCCCTCTGTCTCTCCCATCTCTAGACGGGCCAAGGATTCCAGTCTTCCTATGTCCCAACAAAGAAGAACACCAAGTGTTTTGTCTCCCAGGTACCCATTTCACATGTGCTTAAAGTTGCCTTTGCCTGATGCATTCTTGTGTATCAGCGGCAGCTGTTTGTTTTGAGGAAAGCAAAATGGCTGGGTGCGTGCCCCTGAAGATCCAGAAAACGACAGTCTCGGGAGGTTTGTGAAGATGCTCACACAGGAGAGGTGGCGACTGTCAGCATTTAGAAAGTGAAAGATTCAGGCATACCCCTTCTCAAGAGAGGCATGTGCTTTAACTTTGGCTTTAAAAGAAGACTGAGTCCCCCGAGGTACCATCACAGGCAGGAGAGGGCTTTGGTTGTGAGGATCAAAAGAGACAGGATACAAATGTACAGGAACAGGGCTGGCCTCTGCCGAGTTTGCTATTTTGTCTACATTTGACTTTCACGTCCCAGCTAGACTCATCCTCCCTCCCTTCTCCCTTCGGATTTAAAGGAAGATCTTGGACATGCACACACACTCTCTCACACACTCAGGCATTCACCTCTCTACTCAGCCTGCCCAGTGCGGGTTGCATCGCAGTTAAGGGTCAGATGCTAGCAGCAAGCCAGATGAGCTGGGCTTAGGTCCAGTTCTGTCACTGTGATTGCTTGAATTATGTCCTTCCAAAAGGTCTGTTGAAGTTTTAAGCCCAGTCCCCTTGATCTTGTAGATCTTAGGGTCTTTGTAGATAGTGTCTGTTTTGGTAAGGTGATTATCATACTGAAATAGGGTGGACCCTAATTCAATCTGGGTGATATTTATTGTCCTCAAGTCAATTCAGATGCACAGTGACCTCTAGAACAGAGGAGCGTGACCCCTTTGGCGTTCTGAGACTTTACATCTTCACAGAAGGAAGCAGCCACGTTTTTTACTTGAGGAGCAGCCGGTGGGTTCGAAACACTGACTTTTGGTCATTATCAGCTCCATGTTCAACCCACTATGCTACTAGAGTTCATATCTTATTTGAGGGATAGCTTTAAAAAAGAAATCAAAAGAGGTAGGGCTGAGCCCCAGTGGCGTAGTGGTTGTGCGCAGGACTGCGGCCCACTGGGATGGAGGTTCAAGTCCAGCTCCACGGAGCACAGGCTGGGCCTCCTACTCCCACCACCTAAGGGCAGTGATGCCCCCCCCCCCAAAAAAAAAGAAATAAAAAGAGGCACAGAGAAACACAGACAGGAAAGGCATGTGAAAGCAAAGGCAGTGATTAAAGTGATGCTGTTATAAGTCAAGGGATGCTGAGGGTACCACAAGCTCAAAGAGAAGAAAGGAGCTTCCCCTACCATCTTCAGAGGGGGGGAAGGGGCTGAATTTGGACTTCTGACCACCAGACCGAGAAAAGAATAAATTTCTGTTGTTTTATGCCACCTAGTCCATGGCCACGTGTTTCAACAGCCCCAAGCCGCAAACACAGACAAGCAGCAGCTCTCCTGTCTCCAAGTTCAATATCCTCTAACTCTCTGGAGGTCAGGAGAACTACTTACCCCATTTCATCCTCTACACAGAGGACTCAATGACAACCAACAGCCACAGCACAGTAGTACCGCCCTTATAGAGGGAATTTGTAGGAATGAACAGTATTGGGATTAAAATAGCTATAGACTTTGAGACTGTAAAGGGAGGTGGGCACAGAGCAAAGATTCTCCTTCTCTCTGATTGCCTCTTCCTAAGGCCACAGTAGAGAGTGGCTGCATAGCTCAGTAGCTGTCATTCCCCACTGAAAACCACAGGGACTTAGGGCTCTAGTCTCCACAAACAAGCATAGAAAAAGCACCGTTGGATGCCTTCGGTGTAAATCTGAGCAAGCCCTCTCTTCTCTTTGAGTCTTAGTGCTCTGTCTGCCAAACGAGGGTCCTCCTCACTGCTCCACCTCCCTCGAAGAGTTGTAACAGTCAGACTCAATCATCAGAGCCCATGTGCTCCGAAAGCATGAAATCGCCCACCCCGTGCACATCCGGAGCCCTACCCCACAGGGGTCTGGCATAAAGGACTGCTGACTGTCCTATTCGACCCTGAGCTCCTGGTTGTGGGAACTGATCTACCACCTGGGGGTAGGTATGAGGAGGGAAGGGGGGTGCAGGAGGCTGGCCCCCTGTCCATGCAGTGAGCTCTTGCCTTGGGTGCTGCCCACTTGCAGTTTCCCACTCAGATGGTGGTGGTTGCTGTTGGTACACTGAGTTTATCAGCAGTAAAAATAGTTTCCTGGGAGCCAGAACCCTGGAACCCAAGGAACTATGTGGAGACCCTTGCCAACACGCAGATGCTTCCACTGCCACTGGTTCCACTCAACTTTCCACTCACTGGTCTGTGATCTAGTCTACCCAGACTAACACAGTAGTTTTGGCATTTCTTTGGAAATAGGATGGATGACTGACTTTTGTAATAATATCTGATGCCCAAAGTCAGATGTGGTCACACAAGGAAGACGTTATCTCAGAGGACTTGTAATACAAGTAGAGGCTCAAGTAAAGTTTGGATGGGGGTGGGGGTGCGTGAAACCAAAGTCCTCTCCTATGGAGGGAGGAACTCAAATGTCAAAGTTTTGTGATGGAGATGGAAAAAATAAGTCGTTTGTTATTTTTTTAGCATAAAGTCATCAATGCTTCCCACTAAATGGCCACAGCAAAAGAGGGCTCAGAAGATGTCACACTCATTAGTCTATGGTACCAAATCCGGGGGTGCGCCACACAAAACCTGCCTTTATGACTTGAATTTTGTCTTCTTCCCAAAACAAACAAACAAACAAACAAACACCAAAACACTAAAGTCCTAACTTGGGGGGGGGGGGAGGGAACTTGGAGAAGAAGCAGTGAATGTGGGAGGGGAATAAGTCCTATAACTGATGACGATGATGGATTCCCCTCACCCACGCCCCGCCCCCATGTCCTCCTTGAACCAGTGCACACAGCCAGCAGGCACTGTCCTCTCACAGAGGCCCAGGAGCACCAGGAATACAACATGGCCTGGTCCCATGCCTGCCTCTCAACAGTTCATTTGCACCCACTGTTGCTGCCATGGTGCCAATCCTCCTCACCGAGGGTCTTCCTCTTTTTTGGACGACCCTCTACCCAATGTGGTGTTCTTTCCCAGGAGTCTGTGCATCCTTGTCCTACGTGACTGGCATTCTGAATGTAACTGTGTCCTTTCCAAATATTGGCTGAGATCCTAACCCCTGTCCCAGTTTCAAAACAGATGGCCTGTTTGGAGATAGATTTTTCTGGGCTATTCACCAAGTAAGGTTCTAAGTTCCATCACTTCTGAGTTGGAAGCGTTACAGAATGGCCAGAGTCAGGCACCCTTAGGGCTAAACAGAGGCGGGTGAGGATCACCAACCGCCAAGGAGCCAAAGGTCTCCTGGGGCTACTGATGGGAAGATGCCGATGGACATCTGGTCACCAAAACTGGGAGGAGAAACATTTCTCCCTCGTTGTCAGTTCTGTTTGTTGGAAATGAACTTGTCTGTCAAGAAAGAATCCAAGTTCACTTTCGTTGTGCCACTCTTCTGTTGACAGCCACTCAGACCCATGCTGACGTCGTAGAGGTCCGGAATCTGGAGGCGTCCCAAGCTGTGAGCCTTTCGCCTTTTTGTTTTGTTTTTAATAATTTGTCACTACAAACATGATCAATGTGTTCTTCTCCCACACCACCCCCCTTCCATAATTTCCTGTGCCCCTTCCCAGCTCCTGCCCTCCGCCTGTGCCCCTGTGAAGTCTTCTCCTTTGCTGTGGATGCTGCTTTTCTTCTCCTTTGGTTTCCTTCTAGTGACGGGGTCATGAAATATTGATCTTTATAAGACTGACTAACTTTGCCGAGCATAATGTTCCTTCATCTTGCTCATGTCATACAGTGTTTGAGAGTCATCCTTGTTTTTTTTATTGACACATAACATTCCATTGTATGGACGTACTGAAGTTTGTTTATCCATCCTCTAATAGAAGTCTGGGGTCAGTTTCCTGCCTTTGCTATGATGGGATATGTTGCAATTAATCTAGTCGTGTACATGTCTCTTTGGGGTGTATTCTTTGTGCTTTTAATGGTAGATCCCCAGTAGAGGGACTGCAAGATCATAAGGTACTTGTATTTGCCCATGTTTAAGAAAGCACCATACTTGAAAGAAGATGGCAGTGAGTAAGACATGAAAAAAAAATTATAAATCATCAAGGGTTCATGGGGTATGGAGGGGGAAAATGAGGACCTGATACTAAGGGCTCAAGTAGAAAGAAAATGTTTTGAAAAAGATGATGGCCGCACATTACAGATGTGCTTGACACAATAGAGATATGTATGACTTGTCGTTAAGAGCTGTAAGTGCCCCCGATAAAATAAAATTTAAATGTATATAGAAAGAAAGCACCATACTGATTTCTACAGTGCTCGTAGCAATTCCACAGAGCCCTCAGCAACATATGAGTGTTCCAATCCCTCTCTCCACATCCTCTCCAGAGAAGAAACAGCTCTGTTCTGCAAAGTCATTCGCATGAAGTAGCTTTATTATAGCAACATGAGGTAACATCTGCCCTTCTGGTAGAGAAGAAGAGATATAGAAACACAGACCCAGGAGGACAGCGGTAGAAAGTACAGAACCCCCTGGGACCAAAAACAGCCTGGAGAACTCAGAGACTATCTTCCCTAGCGCCCTTAGAAGGAGCATGGCCTCTCTGACACCTTCAGTTTAGGCTCCTAACCTCCAACACTCTGAGAAAATGCATTCCTCTTGTTTGAAGCCACCGGTTTGGGTCTTTTTTTATGGCAGCACGAACAGACGAATCCAGAACCCCAGCATGCTTTCCCACAATTGCCATTTCCCCACTGACCTTGGGTCCATGTGACTGTGCCCCCTGGCCTGTGACCTCCCCGCTGTCAGCATCTGCTTTGCTGGCCTGTAGCTACAGAGTCGGTGGAAGAGGACCTCAGCGAGCATTGGCCCCAAGGGCTTGGAGTTGGATCAGGCTGTGGTGCCATCTTGATATGAAATTACATCTTGATAGAAAATTCTTTCTTCCACATGTTTGAGTGTTGCTGGTTTTGCATCTCTGGCCTGCCCATTCTAGTGCAGGCTCCTTCTGATGTGTGCAGGCTAGAGAGAGTGTGAGTGTGTGTGTGTGTGTGTGTGTGTGTGTGTGTGTTGGGGGCAGGGGCTAGGGGAAACTCTCCTGTAACTATTAAGAAGCAGGTGTCCCTGGGAGAAATGGCTGTCACCCCCAATGAACTATTCTTTGGCAAGAATGACAGTCCTGGAAGGGCAGTGGGGAGAGTTTGGAGTTATGGTTGTTTTACTGGGAAATATTCAGCTACCCTCACCACTTCTGGATTCTTCCTAAAGGTTGTCTGGGGCCTCACTGAGGTGACCTGGAACAAGAGACCCAGAGGAGCTCTGCCCAGAAACCCCAGAGCACCGGAGAAAGGCTCAGGTGAGGGTGGGAGTGCTGCCACAGGCCTAGCTATGTGTGTGCATGATATACCGGAAATTTTTTTTTAATTACAAGTCTCCACTCCTGCCCCTTCCCACCACAGCTAAGTCCCCACTTTCCTCAGGGGCATACCAGTCCCTGCCTTGGTGGTCCTCCCCAACCTGGCTTTTCCCATCCTCCCGGTGGCTGCCACAGGAATGCGGTTTCAGCCTCATGTGCTTACCGTTACTGTCCGAGGTGCTGAAAATGAAATCCAGAAGATGGCCCGACTGCGGGGACAAGGTGGCGTGAGAAGGACCAGGGGAAGAGTGGGCTCCAGAGAGACGGACTGAGGCTGAGAGCAGCTCCCTTGGCTTGGACCATGGGCAGTGGAGATAGTTAAGGTTTATTGTGCCAACCTGGCCGATGAACACACGTGGGGTTAATTGAAGGGCGGCGCGAGAAAGGGTTCCGTGAGGCGTGGCTTCCTAGTTATCAGCTTTGTTGTTCTCTAATGGTCTGACCAGGGTGCAGCTGCCTTAGCCAGTTCCCTCCTTCAACAAGCCTCACTCTCTGAAAGAGACCCCTGAGGAGGAGCCACATGGACCTGCCCTCATGCAGCCCAGGGTGCTGGAGCATCCGACTGGAGACCCCTGCCAGCGCTGCGATGCTTGCACACTTTCCTCCTGCCGTCAGCATCATCGCGTGTGTTTTGTGCGATAGAGGAGGACAGATCAGAGTCCAACATATGGGCTAATGTTGGACTTATGGGTTTGGACAGCACTGGGTTGGGATGCTTTCCGAATGTACACTTATACTTTATATAAAACTCTCTCTTATACATATGAATTTCTGTGGATTTGTTTCCCAAGTTTACCCAGACTAACACACATCAGGGAAAAAGAGAGGACTGACTGAGTGTGTGTAACAGCCCCCAACCCAGGCATGCTCCTATCTGAGAGAGGCCCCTACAGTAAGGGGACCAGATGTCCTGCTTTTTAACAATTTAACAACATCCCGCAGCATTTTAAAATTAAAATAAATATATTACAATACTATTTTTGCATTCAATGAACATGTTTGTTGCTCCACATAGACCAAATTTCTAATCAAGAACCCCCTCCTCCCCCCAGTGAATAGAGTCCTGCTTAAAATCTGGTAATTTTACCCTAAAGAAATGATCCCAGTTAGTAGGCTCACAGATCTTAGGAAGGAGATAATTTCCAGAGGGGGGTACTGGACTTCAGAGGAATCACCCACCTCACTCAGAGTCACCAAGTGGAGTGCGCAAGCTTAGAGTAGAGTTGAGAGGTGGCCCTAGTTCCCAGTGTCTCCAAGGTCATTCCCTGGCATTACCTGACTCAGGTAAGTGTAGGGAGGACACAAGCTAATCTATTTTGCAGACATTGATTATTGAGATATTTAGTAGATAGTAATGATCAGAGAAATGAATTTTTTAAAGAAGAGTCTCTCTCTGGCAAACCAAAATTATTTAAGATCAAGCCCAGGAAGGATCCCAGAGTCAGATCTAATGTGCATGCCAATGGCAGCAACCAGTCAATCAATAGAAAAAAGCAAACAAAAACTCTAGAATGCAGAGAGGACTTGCTTCTAGAGGGACCAGTCACTGAATCTGTCACTCCCAGATCCACAGCATCCTTTGTTTCCAAACAGTACCCAGCCCCACATCCCTGGGACCCTCAATTTCTGTGTGACAGACAGCACAGCAAATCCCGACACTTAAATGTCATTGCACAATTAAGGGCTGATTAAAAATTCCATTATCACTTAGGGTTTTTTTCCCCCCACTGTCTTTGAAAGCTCATTTAATAATATTAACATTTTAAGTTGTGGAAAAGCAATTTAATTAGCCAAAGTGACTTGAGTTTCCTTTCAGGTTTATAATTTTGTTCCCAAAAGAAAAAGCAAAGATGCCTGGCAGCAGTCAGATCACCAGGAAGGTGGAGAGGCTCTGGCTGGGCCTTCAATTCTGGACCCTAATGGACAGAGGGGGTGTGGAGGCCAAGGAGCCACAGCAGAGGTTGCCGGAAGAGTGGAGTGGGAAGATGGTCTCCACCAAGGCCAGGAGGTTGAGATGAAGGTTCAGGGTTGGTGAGCCCCCATGAAGCTCAGCTGCCCAGCAGAAGCTCCCTTGTCTGAGAGACCCAGCTAAGTAGTCACTGCAGAGGGACTAGGAGCAGTAGCAGAAGGTGGTCCTTAGACAAGCCGCCCCATGTCCCTAACTATATGCCTGGCCCCAGAGGTCTTTCTTTGGTTTCCCCAATGCTATAGACCCTTGGCTCTGGCAGCTGTCTTTCAAGTCAGCAAGCTCTGCCCATTGCCACCACCAACCCTTGAGCCTAGAGGCCCCAGGCATCATTTCCACCAGAGGGAGTGCAGCAGGCCACCCCTTTATGCCCTGGCTTTCCTCAAGCTGTGTCCTTGATCTGGGATGCCTCTTGCACTTTCTTCTGGGATATCGAAGCCCAAGTTCCTTTGCAAAACCCTCCCTAAGCCCCAGCCCCTAGAAGCCACCTGCAGTTCCTGCCTTAACCGAGCCTGCTTCAACTTTGGAGCAAAGATGCAAAGCAAAGATGCAAAGCCAAAAAGCCAAGATGCCGGGCAGCAGTCAGATCGTCAGGACGGTGGCGAGGTCTCCCTCTCCTGCTTCCCCTTGCACCCCTCCCCACCCCCATCTGAACAGCTGATGAGAAAGCCTGGTACTAGGGGCTTGGATGCTGGCAGAAGACTCAAACAGCACCAGCCCATGATACTGGAGCTCAGCCCCACCTGCAAATCCCAAAAAACACCTTGGGCCATTGGTCCCCTTTCTCTTCTCTCATGGTCCTCCTGGACCAGTTTGGGAGGAGTCTTTTGGTGTCTTCTTGGATAATGCGTGGCATCACCAGTCTCAACCAAAGTCTGCAAAGTGGCCACCTCAGGGGGAGGCCCTCAGGGGGAGGGGAGGGCCCCCTGAGCTCCTGGGGCCGTTCACAAGTCTAGTAACCCACAGAGTCTAGAAGTACCGAGTTCACTCACCCCTGGGGTGTACTGGGCTTGGCTGCACTGGGCTTGGCAATAGGAAAGGGAACTGTAATATGAAGATGGACGTGCTGCTTTCCCGGGACTTCCAGCCGAGCCCGTTTCCTGTCACAGTCGCGGCTCCCTATGGAGTGAATCCATTGTGGGCACGAGGGCCAATTCCCACAGCAGCGTATCAACAAAGGACTTGTTCGTAGCTGCCATCCCGTTAGTGCCGGCTCGTGGCAGCTCCACACACAATGGGTACAAATGCAGCTGAGTTTGGTCTCACCCCACCGCCCCCATTGGGGATCCCATCAATAGCTTGTTGGTGGGGGGGGGGGGGGAGAGGGTGATTTCCCGGCATTCCTTGTGCTCAGCATCGGAGCAGCACATCTTTTCCACCCACCGATGGGAGGCGGCTGCGCTACAGGCGCACGGGGCGGGAATTGAACCTGGGTCTCCTGCATAAGACACTCGCTGCCATCTCTACCGACTCACAGCCACCCTCTAAAATGGGGTGGAACTGCCCCCATGTGAGTTTCCGAGCCTGCAACTCTTGACAGGAGTAGGAAGTCCTGCCGTTTGCCGAGGAAGGGGGGGTGGGTTCGAACTGCTGGTCTTGCAGTTAGCTGCCCAACTGGTAATCACTGGGTCACCCCTCCCCCTATGACTTTCCCTATGGTGTGGGCTATGAATTCCGTAGCATCCCTGTGGGCCACACCCTGGAGCAGGAAAGGAGATAGGCCGGCAGGGTTGCGGTAGGAAGAGCTGCAGACAATGGGGCAGAGGGCT
>PVJH01028701.1:0-27003 GCA_004026705.1 Nesogale talazaci
TCCTTCCATCCAGTCAATGGCCACTCCTGGTGACCCTATAATACACACAGGGTAGAACTGCCCCTGTGGGTTTCTGGGGCTGTAACTCATTTTGGGTGTAGAAAGCGTCTTCTTTGTCCAAGGATGGCTGGTGGTCTCGAACTGCTGACCTTGATGTTAGTAGGAGAAGCTGTAACCCCCACCCCCAGGGCTCTTTTAATTACAGCCAAGCTTATTAGACCTACTTCATGAAGGGATGAAATGTTAGTAAAGTCACAAAGGAGGGAACTGAGGAAAGGCATTTATAACATCTTGGAACCTGGGCTGGGTGATTTTGGAGGCAGAGCTTAGGACAAAACAGCTTTGGCTTGGTAAGCACGGCAAAGCGAAGCCTTGTAGTTAAGTCCTGATGAACAACCTGTTCGTCTTGATAAGAAGCTATTTTCGTTGGCTCACAGTCTTATCTTCCAGGAGCAAGGATTTCCTAGAATAGGGAGCTAAGTTATTTTTGCTTGTTTTTATTGTTATTGTGAGCTTTGGCATCAAGTCCACCCTCGACGCATGGTGACTCCTAGTAGTACAACGTTTCACAGCACTGTTCTGTTCGGAACCACTCTGCTGATGGGCTTACCAAAAAAAAAATTTTTTTTTAGTATTAGTTTAAAATAATTTAATTGATTTTATTTTGTGTGTGTGGTTGCTGAGAATATACACAGCAGAACACACACCACGCCAACCATTTCAGCATGTCTGATTCAGTGCCAACAAACACATTCTCTAGGGTGTGCAGTCATTCTCACGCTCCTGTTCCCCGGTGGTTCCTCGCACGGTAGCATCCGCTCACTTCCACTGGTGAGTCCTATGGAAACCTTGCAGATGCTGTGATCAAGGCGACCCCACAGACCAAAAACCTACAGCCTTCCAGTTGATGCCGACTCCGGGAGACTCTATAGGACAGGGTAGAATTGCCCCTGTGGGTTTCTGAGACTGCAATTCTTTATGGGGAGAGCATGCCACATTTTTCTCCCTCAGGAGTGACTAGTGGTTTCGAACTGCTGATCTTGCAGGTAGCACATCATCAGGGGTCCTCTGGATCCCACCTGGATAGATCTGAAAAGAGCAGAGTGCTCAAGGCAGACAGTATTCCTTGCCTACTAAGTTGAAATCTTACTTGATTTTCAGACTTCAGGTGATATTTGTAGTTTAAAGATTAAAGATGGGGCTGAGCCCCCGTGGCGTAGTGGTTGTGCGTGGGACTGCGGCCCACTGGGACAGAGGTTCAATTCCAGCAGTGGGCCTGGGCCTCCTACTCCCACCACTGGAGAGCAGTGATGCGCCCCCCCCCCAAAAAAAAAAAAAAGATTAAAGATGTTCTGTGGAGCAATCGGGTTTTCTTTGTTTGTTTTGAGGCTCCTCCAGCTTCTGTGGCTCCAGAATGTCTGGGTTCTATGAGAATTTAGAGTTCTGTTCTGCATTTTCTTCCGTTGGACCAGGGTTCTTCTATAGCATAGGGTTCTCATTGAGTGATTCCCCAATGTAAATCACGAGCCCTTTTTCCTAGTCCACTGTAGTCTGGAAATGCCGCTCAAACCTATTTAGCATCAGAGCAGCACGCAGGCTCGCACTGACAGATGAGTGATGGCTGCACATGCGGTGCATCGGCTGGGAACTGAAGCTGAGTCTCCCACGTGGAAAGCAAGCATTCTATTGCTGAAGTCCAATGTTTTCTGTTTCTCAATATTATTTAAGCAGAAGGACAGGAAGGCATGCCCGGCCCCATTCTTGTGTACCATAAGGAGAGGGAATACCAAATTATCCTTAAGCTTAGTGACTTAAAATAACCAGCATCTCTTATTGTACTGTCCCTTGGGCCGGGACTTCAGGAGTGGCTTAGCTGGGTCTTGGCTTGGGTTCTCACAAGAATTTTCAGTCATGGTGTCAATGGGGGTTACCAACAGTCATCTGAGACCTTTACTGGGGCTGGTTGATCTATGGCCTGCTGGGAGGAAGCCCTAATGGCCTGGTGGGTTACAAATTCGAATGCTAGCTGCAAGGTCGATGGTTCAACCCCCTTGCCCCTTTGTGGGAGAAAGATGAGGCTGTCTGCTCCCACAAAGATCTATAGTCTTGAAAACTCTATATAGTGTTCCCATGTGTTAGAGTCAACTCAGTGTCAGCTACAGGCTTGTAACAGCTGTGAAATGATCCGGTGGGACACTGTCAATAAAGGTGCCTGCTAATAAAGGTTGTCATCCAGCAGTTGTGAGGATGGCGTTAGACCAGGCAGTCTCGTGCTATGACACATAGGGTCGCTATGAGTTGGACTTAGTCCCTTGTAGGGGATTGGTTAGTTTTGCCCTCTTGCTAGGCCTCACGAGAGCCAATCCTATAGAATGGGAGTGGATTTTACCACTGTCAAGAAGAAGAGTGTCCTATGGACCTAGGCTTCCTAAGACACAGAGTTGTAACATTGGAGAGCTAAGATACCAGACAGCAGGTGACAGCAGTTGTCTGGTGAACCCCCAGAGCACGAGAACTGAGTACCTTCAGGGAGGAGGCTTCCTGGCAGGGTGGGCTACCTTCAGGCACTTATGAGCAGAGCTAAGGAGGGTTGTACCATTGCTCGAGCAGGAAGAGGCCAGACCCGAACAGAGACCAAAGACAAGGGTTGACAGCAGGGTGTGGCTGGGAGCGAGTGAGGTCTGTCTGTGGGCACAGGAAGAAGGAGCTGAGCATTTGAAAGCAGTCCCTATTAAGAGGCTGTCTCCTGAGCTGTTCCTGCTAATTCCACATTGCTCCCGATGGGATCAACTCTCCTAGTAAATTTCATAATTGTGAGGATGGTCTGGGAGTTCGGAGTGGCCACTGCAAGAAATTATTGACCCCAGCAAAGAAGTCGAGAGGGCCATGGGAAGGGCAGCTGGTGAAGAGGTTGGAGAGTAGAGACGTGGTATCAGCTCTGAGGGCTAAGACTCATTCTCCTCTCTCCTCTCCTGGAAGGTAGCTGCAGACCGAAGCTTCCATTGTCTAAGTGCCCTGCCCTGTGCAAGAACGACTGGTCCCAGGTGCTGGTCTGGCTAAGTGACATGTGCAAAAGCCCTGAGCCGGGAATGTTGTTGTTTTCAGGTGCCTCTGACCCATAGTGACCCTATACACAAGCACCGCTCGGTTCCGCGCCACCGTCCCATTGTTCTTCTGTTTGAGCCTGTGGTTACAGCCACTGTGTCAGTCCGACTCGTCGAGGCCTTCCTCTCGCTACCAAACAGGATGTCCTACTCCACGGACTGATCTCTCCTGACATGTCCAAAATAAATGAGACAGAGTCTCGCCGGCCTTGCCTCTGAGCATACTTCTTCCAGGATAGATTGGTTTTTTTGGCCGTCCCTGGTACTTTCCAGCTTCACCACCAGTGCAGGGTGGTGTGGGGGCACATTCTAGGGCAGTTGAGCAGCAGGCCTGGGCTGTTGAGAGCAGGGCCAGATGCAACTGGAACACGGGGCTAAAGTCAAATCCCAGGGCTGTGGGATCGTCGAGGCAGCCATGGAGAAGAAGAGCGGCCTACGTGGGCAAGACACGATGCTGGGAGCCTGCACGTGTCTGCGCGAATGCCATGAGCCTCGAAACCAAGGCTGCGGCCCTTGGAAGGGAGTATTAGGAACAAGGATAAGGCAGGGATAGACACTTGACCGGATTCAATGGTACGTTCCAGGGCCCACAGGAGAGAAGGCAGGCAGGCGGTCGGGGTGCTGAAGGATGGTTCCCCTCTGAGTGTTCTGAGGCAACAGGTGTGCCCTGTGAGGGGGTGTGCTCTGGATTCGGAGCCCGGAAAGAGGATGCAGAGAGCTGGAGGCCACGAGGCCACTTCCTTAGCCTGGCTGGCCGCATCCTATCTGGGATGAGGCTCCCTCGGATGCTGGTCTCCCAGGCAACCTACTCTGCTGCATTGCTGGTTTCCCATCACTTGCTTGTATATCCTTGTCTCCCTGAAGTGTCCCAATGGCTAGCGTCCTCCCCATTCTACAGGCTCAGAGAGGTTCGGTATCTTCTTGAAGGTCTAGATGGCAGTTTCAGGCCTGTGACACGGTTCTCCTAACTCTGAGTGGCATCTTCTCGCCCTTCCCTGCTTTCTGGGTTTCACAGCTCTATGAACATTCCCGACGCTGCTCTGAATCCACGAATATTCACAGTGCTGTTTCTCTGGGCCCATGCGAAGTGGGCACGGGTGGCAGGTTTGGCATCAGGTGACAGCTGAGCTAGGTATTTGTGTGTCCAGGATGCCGGCCAGTGTGTCGAAGCTCAGGGGACAGGGCTTTGGGTTGGGGTGGGAACGAGAGAGCAGAGCCATCCATCAGAAGCGTGGTTGGTGACGGCAGGCTGATGTGACCAGACTGTGTTCTGGAAACCTACCCGGAGGCTGTTGATCTTGGGAAGAGGCCCTGTCGAGACGAATGTTAAGTTCAGGTCTTGCTCACGGGCACTCTGCTCTCTCCCCTTTCTGATGCTCCATGTCCAGGAACCCGAGTCCCCAGGATGCTGCGGATTAGGCATTGGGCTCTTGAACACAGGCCTGGTGGTTCCAACCCTCCGGCTGCCCCAGAGGAGAAAGACGAGGCTGTTTGTCCCTGTAAAGATTGATGGCCATGGAAGCCCGAGAGGATCGCTAGGAGTTGGAAGCAGTTGGAGGGCGGTGGGTTCCTTTGGTTTTCAATACTTGTCTTGTTTATGCCCATGCCCATCCCAGGGGTCCCTTTCTCTTCTTGGCTGCCTCCCTTTTCCCACGGTTGGCTGGCCAGGGTGACCAGGCAGTAGCAGGCCCCAGCAGGGAGCAATGCATTCCATCCTCTGATTCTTTCCCTGGAGACCTGGCAGTTGGGCCGAGACCCTCCAGATCAGCAGTTCACGCGGTCGTCTCCTCCCGTGGAGAGTCCTGGCTTGGAACCCAGAGTCAGTTCTACCCTGTCCCGTAGGGGTGCTGCGAGTCGCCATCGATTCAAGGACAGTGAGTTAGTCTGTGACTCCTTCCCTGTAGCTCTCCTTGCGACCAGAACCCTCGAGGACATTTTGCGACAAGCTCTCTAAACGATTGGAGTTTTCTCCCAAATCAGCACTTTTTCATGCTACATTAGCATTTATTGGCTTGAGATTTACATTTGGCAAAGGAGCACCCAGTCCCTGGGTCCTTGGGAGCACCCACCACACTCTCAACAGAAAGGGACTCTGTCTGTCACCCTTCCCCCTCTGCCCTATCTGCCACCTGCCTTGTCTTTCTCCCAATTTCAGGTCACTGGAAGGAAAAAAAAAGTTCAGAGGTTATCTTCACAAACCCAAAGGTTTTGCTGATCAGCAGGGCCCAGTGTCCGGAGGAGAGAGGGTTTCCTCAAACAAAGACCTGGCTGGGGAGATCTGAATTTGTATTGCAGTAATGTATAGACAGGCAATGTCTCATCTTAGACAGACATGCAGGCCAAAGACTGCTGTCAAGTGTTAAAAAGTAAAGATGCCCCTTTGAGGACTAAGGTCTGCCTGCCTCAAGCCTTTGTATTTTTCATCTAATAATATACGTGTGAAAGCTGAACAATGAATAAGGGCAGACCGAAGAATGGACGCATTTGATTTATGGATTGGCTAAGAATATTAGCTAGCCTCAAGACTGCTGGAAGAGCAGACAGGTTTGTTTGGGAAGAAGTATAGCCAGAAGGCTCCTTAGAAGGGAGGCTGGCAAGACTTTCTCTCAAGTGCTTTGGACATGCTATCCGGAGAGACCAGTCCCGGGAGAAGGACATCATGCTTAGTAAAGTGGAGGGTCAGAGAGAGACAAAAAGGAAGCTCGACCCAGTGACTGCAACAATGGGCTCCATCTCGGCAGGGGTGACTAGGAGCTGCAGGACTGGACAGCGTGCGGTTCTGTTGTTCATATGAGTTGCTATGAATTGGGCTGGGCCCAGTTGGAACCAACCGCAGCAGCCACGGAAACATGCTAGTCTGCTGTGGTGGAGGGCAGGGGTCTGTTTGAGGTATTTGTCTATGTCCCCATTTACCTCCCGGGTCAAGAACCGAACTTTACAAACTGAGTTGTCGAGAGCAAGCCTCCTCTGGAGTGAGTACCAAGTCCTGCCCTCCTGGCCTCCATCTGACTGCTGCTCTGGGAGCGGGAAGGCGGAGCAATTCTCTTGGAAGTAGAGGGAATGGAGGTCATACATAAAGAAGGCCCAAGGGGTGGCCTCCCTTTTCTTTCTCTCTTTCAATAATCCCTGTCGATTTGGCCATGGAGCCCAGTTCTTCCAGGATGACGTGAAGAAAAACATCTCTGTGTCCTTCTGGTTAGAGCGCCCCGAGGCCTGCCTCCAAATGTCATCACTGCTTTGCCACTGGGACTGTGAAACCTCTTCCACTTCCTGGGCCCTCCGTTCCCTGTTTGGTACAATTGGGATGCTGGTAGCACCTTTCTCTCCTGGGCCGGTTATGCCGATTAATTGAGTTCGGGTGGTCAAAGGCTTGACGTACCCTGCCCTGTTCCGGATATGGCACTTACTGCATTTATTAAAAGATGTTGCTCCATTTCTTGTGAGAGTTGAGTGCTAAGGGCTAACCTAACGCCCCAACGAACTCTCAGTCCCTTTCAGGGGTAAGTACCCTGTGGTTGTCATCGGGCAGACTCTCCGATGAGCCTTAGCATCCAGCCACTCAAAGTGGTCTCCAGACCAGCCGAGCCTTACCACCACGTAGGAGCCTTTGGAAATGCAGCCCCTCAGGCCTCACCTCAGACCTCCTGCATCAGAATCTGTACTGCAATGCAGACTCCCAGGCGACCTGTGTGTGCAGTACAGTTTGCAAGACTCCCGTGAAACAGACGCCGCGTGGAAATGACTGTTCCGGTTTTGAGGAGGAGAAAGTTGCCTCACAGAATTTATGACTTCCTGTGTTTAAGAGCACGAGCTCTCCAGAAGTCAGGAGAGTTCCTCGTGACTTCTGTGCATCTGGATACTCTTTGCTCTCCAGGGTGGTTTCGGGAAGACTGAGCATGCCCCAGGGGAAGGTTAGCGATGAAGGAGATGTTTGCCTGTTGCCGCCACGGCCCTGTCTGAAGTCTACCCAGAGGAATATGGGGCACTGGCCCGTGGGCTATAGGGAAATCACAAGGAGGCCAGGGGAAAATGTCATGTTAACAGACACAGCCATTCCTTTGTTAAAGTAGAATGTTTAAAAGGTTAAACAACTTGACTCTCAGGCATACAGAAAATGATCACATGTCAAAGATTGTATTTAACGCGCTAATTAATGAGGGGACCTGTAAGATGTTAAAACTGGTTCCATTGAAAATGTGAGGCGCTATGGATTTATAAGCCATTTAATATAAAAAAATGTTCACGGGGCTGCAAAGTCTTTGCATCTCTACCAGACAGAAATCTCCGAGCTACTCTTTGCCCCTATACAGTAGTAAAATAGAACAGTCAATGGAAAATCTATTGAAGCTACAAGACTAGAAGACAATACCCTGTAATCTCATTTGTCTAGTTCCCATTTTGATCAGTTTGGTCTTCTGACACTCCCCTCAGTCCTTGGAATCTGGAAATTGCTGTTGCCTGGGACTTACCCTTGGAAGGGAAAGCGGACCTTGGCGGAGCGGAAAAAGTAAAGCCTCATCTCTCCCCCCTGGAGTGTACTTCCTCTCTGTATTCCCTCTGTCCTGCGACGTACTGGGCGACTGCCGCCACTGGGTATGTTTGCATCGGGCAGGAGAGAATGTTCACAGAAAGGAGACCATGCGACCCGCACCCGACTCCCATTCTCTTTAACCTTGGCCGCTCCGCAGAGGGGAATGATATATCTGCAAGCATATGCAGTCTTGTCAAGAATATTTTCCCCTCCTGTATAGTGCCTGCCAATATTGTTCATCTGTGGGTTGATTTCGGACCAAAATAAATCTCCCAGCCCTGGCCACCAGCTAGCTAATTTTACTTTGCAACCAGGGAATAGAAAGTACGGGCCCTCAGCCGATGATTCTGTTTGTTTTGCTTTCTTGCTGCTGCAGTTAAAAAAAGAGAGAAAAGAAAAGAAAATCACATGTGGAAAAGGACACGCTCTATGGGAAGGATCAGCAACTAAGAGAAACAGCCCCAGAGATGGAGGGATAGATGGAAAAGGGAAGTTCTGCCATTCCTCTTGGAGTTGTCCTCTCTTCTCAGGACTCCAGGGTCCCCATCGGCCTCATTGGTGATGTCGGGAGTTATGAAAATGTTCTGCAAAGCAGAATGGCACACAAGCATTGGGGAGGATTTTCTTAGAGACTGGAAGCAATCCCCTTTGACATTTCTGTACACGAGGGGGGCTGTGAGTGCTTTCTGGCTGTATTCTGGTCAGTCTTATTAGCTAGTCCCTAAGAGAATTGAACTCTGGGTTCTCTAAATCCAGAGCGAGCAGGTGGGCAGACCCTTAACAGAGCAACACTGGAAGGACCCTGAGAGGGCATTTGAATATTGAGTGCATCACTTGCTAGCATTTTGACCTTGGACAAGTTACTCCCCTCTACTGTACCTCCATTCATAAAATGGGGAGAGTAATGAATGCATCTATCTCAGAGGGCTATATCATTGTTGTCGTCGTTTTGTGCTATAGAGTTGATTCTGACCCAAAGCGACCTTATGAACAGCCAAAGGAAACACTGCCTGGTTCTGTTCCATCCTCAGAATGGTTCCTTGTTATTTGCCGCTCATAAGTCAGTCCTGATGTCGTGGAGATGTCGTGCTGCCTGCCCCTGTGATTTGTTGTGATTCCTAGGGCTTTCACTTGCTTGCTTAGGAAAGTAGATCACCAGAGCTTTCTTCTTAGTCCATCTTAGTGTGGAAGCTTCAACTAAACCTGCTCAGTAACCTAGCAACATGCACGACCCCACAGCCAGACGGGTGGTGGATGTGCATGAGGTACATTGGCTAAGATTCAACCTCCTGTCTTCCATATAGATGGTGAAAGTTCTACGATTGAATCACCATTGCATAGGACTGTAGTGAGGACAAAATGAGTGAGCATCTTTAAGGTATAAAGAAGAGTGAAAAGCATATGAGAGGATTATTCCCCCCACCCCACCAACTGGAATTGTGTTGGGCGGAGAGGAACTTCTGTAGTATGCATTTTTCCCACTAGATGAGCAGTAAACGCACTCCGAGTTAGTGCACCTAGTGGCGTCACCTGGGAAGGTTCTCTGATTCCAGTGATTTTTTTTCCCTAAAAGCAGTTTCGCTCAAACCTGTGATGGTCAATTTAAGAGAACAGAGTGTGGCTGTAAAATTTTGTCTCCTGCTTAGGAAAAATGCCACAGAAACTGTTGTGCTGCTGAACATAGTTTATAAGGACAGCACTATGTGAAAAACTCAAGTGTAGGAATGTTTTTCTCATTTCAAAAAAGGTTAAATGTTTTTTGGTGTCCAACCTTATTCTGGACCTCTGTTATCTTCCCAAATGGACGAAATACCAACACACTGCATTTGGAGTTCGTTCCATCAGGTCAGACTGAATCAAGCTTTTTATTTAGAGGTTCTTAAAAGATTGTGTAACAGTGTGCAACAAAAAAGGCCCGGTTTGTGGCACTTGGGGAACTGCTTTTGCCACCATGACAATGCACCTGTTCACACAGCCATCTCAGAGCACCAGTGTTGGGCACAAAACAGCATACCTCTCTTGTCCCACACACCTTATTCACCTGACCACCTCCGTGTGACTTCTTTTTGTTTCCATGATTGAAGAGGGACATAAGGGACAGAGATTTGACAACATAGAAGAGGTGAATTAAAAACAAGGGAGGTGCTGTCAGCTATCTAGAGTTTGGGAAATGTTTCCAAGAATGGAATAGCAGATTTGACAAATGTATTAAGTGTAATGGAGAGGACTTTGAAGGTGATAAAGATGTTTTGTTAAATAAATAAATGAGTCCAGTTTTTTTTTGGGGGGGGTTCCCCTCTTCTGACTCTTGGTAAAATGATGTGATGAGATTTGGAAAGGAAACTGGATCTCCTCAAGGTCACTCAGGGCATTGGCAAACAGAGTTGGACTCAGTGAAAAGACAGGCAAGGTTATTGCCTCTTGGAAATTCTGACTAATAATTGTTTTCTTTGCCTGTGTTACATCAGTCTCGCTCAACACCTGAAGAGAACCCTAATCGGGATGTCAGGGCGGGACATTCTAGTCTGAACATGCCTTGAACTGACAGTGGCCTTACTGGTCATTCATTAGTTGTGTGCTAAATGGTCTCTGAAGTTCACATTGATGGTAACTTCTTATCATTCAAAATGAAACTCTGTATCCACCATAGTAGCCAAGCCTGTCTTTTCCTGTAACATTTGTTTCACTATTTCTCCCCATTTCCCTCTGACATTTTGCCCCACTGTATCCTATGAGTATTCATAGCCAGTTCCTTTTCGACTCTCACTGTGTCTCTCCTTCCTTTCTCCCTCCTCCCTGTTGCCTCCCCTCACCACCCCAATAGGGCAATTATGGTCTTCAACTGTCCCACACCTGAGCCCTGCAGTTACTATATTTAAGTTGATTATATACTGTCAGTATTGTGTCCTAAATTACCCTGTAGATGCCTTGAAAGTAAAGACTTGATGTATTTCTTATCATGACCCACTTTGAGGACTTAATAGCGTGCTCTTGGCAGAGTGGCTTATCCATTATGGTTTGTTGACTAGCTCCAAAAAGAGTTGGGCTTTGAATGAGATCTTAAATTATCAAGACTTCCTCTGGTACATTCAGTACAGCTGTCATAGCTGCCTTTTGTTTGAGAGGAAGCCAGCATGATCAAATTTGAAAAACAGATAAAAAGGGCATTTTAGAGAATGGAAAATGTCATATTCAATGTAAAGCTACCACCTATTGGCAAAATGCGATATTGTAGCCCAGCTCTATTAGACATTATAAATACCTTTGTGGTATTTATAGAAATGCTGGTGACTGAAAATGTCGTCAGGTGTGGCCTAGAGAAATGTGTTTTTGTACTGGGTGATCCTATGGGTGAAGTCTAGTAGTAGAGGAAGGTTCTGGAGTAATGTAAATATTATGTACTCTAGGGAAAGAAAGAAAAAAATGAAATTTGAGGCAAATGTTTGGGGATATTAATATTTATAATTCATAATACGTGTGCGTGTTTATGTACATACACACATATATACATGTATATACATACATAGCCAGCTAGTGGTCACCGATATAATCCTTCCTTTCCCAAATTTTTATCTTTTGTCAAAGTTAGGGGCCAACTTAAAATTTTACACTGGAGAGCAAGGAAAGAAGAGTTTTCACTAGAGCCTTGGGACAGATTGTATATTGCAAAGGTGGTTGCAACAATCTCTCACGCAGTTTCCGGCAGTGTTGCCTGTCAGGTCCCCATTCAGGTTTTGTGAGTACGTGCCATCCAGTTGGTTTTGATTCATGTGCATCAGGACAAAACACTGCCCGGTCTGTGCCATTCCCACAATTGCTGTTCTGTTTGAGCCCCCTGTGTCAGTCACTGTGCCAATCCATCTTGTTGATGGTCTTCTTTTTGGCTGACCATCTGCTTTACCAAACATGACATCCTTTATCAGCGACTGATCTCTCCTGACAACATGTCCAAAGTACATGAAATGAAGTCTTGCCATTATAGCGTCTAAGGAGCATTCTGGCTGTATTTCTTCCAAAACATCTTTTTGTTCTTTTGGCAGTCCATGGCACTTTCAGTGTTCTTCAC
Organism: Nesogale talazaci; assembly: GCA_004026705.1. Taxonomy (NCBI): domain Eukaryota; kingdom Metazoa; phylum Chordata; class Mammalia; order Afrosoricida; family Tenrecidae; genus Nesogale; species Nesogale talazaci. The sequence goes on from PVJH01028701.1 coordinate 11,702, forward strand.
CTGCACCATAATTCAAATGCGTTGATTCTATTGTGGTCTTGATTCAAGGTCAGCTTGCCTATGCGTATGATGTATGGCTTGGATCAGGCACACTGTGGCAGTTGCATAATTTCCTGTCAACTTGTGAAGGGGTGGAATCTCGCCTGTCAATCAGGTAGCAGCTTGAGAAGCTCATCTGGAGGCGTGAAGGAGAGAAATAGCTCAGGGAAGGCCAGATCCGCTCTCTCCCCGTAAGACATTCCTGTTGACAAGACCCATGGAGCAATGGTGATGGCAGCCCGAGCCTTGGAGCTGGAGGAGCCACGTGGAGACCCACGCCATCACCAAAATGTGCCCACTGCCATTGGATCCGCAAGACTTCCCACCTACTGGCCTGTGACCTCCCTGCACGCAGTGTCATTGCACATGTTGTGTGAGTCCAAAGAAGAATTAACAGACTGGTATCAGACACATGGGCTAAAATTGGACTTATGGATTTGATCTAGACTGACCTGGGATGTTTTGTTAATATACAATTAATCTCTTAAAAAAATTTTTTTTGCGGGCTGGGGGGGGGGGTGGTGGTGGAAACATCATTGCCCTGGTGACAATTACTCTTGTATAAAGCTCTGTCTTATTTACTTAGGAGTACCTGTAATTTGTTTCTCTGGTTCACCTGAACTAATGTACGCACCTTAGTCCTCAAAGTAACAGCCTTGCTTTCAGCACTTTAAAGAGACCTGGTGCCGGAGATTTAGCCAACATCAAGTGTCCTTTGATCTCTTGACTGCTGTTACCATGAGCATTGACTTTGGATCCAAGCAAGAAAAGTCTTCGACAGCTTCCGTCTTTTCTGTGTTTATCATGAGTTTTAATCCACACTGAAGGGCGTATACATTAAGGGTAATCCTGACTGCAGGCGGCAACCCTGGCTCTTCCTCAGCGAGTGCTTCAAGTCCTCACTTTCAGCAAGCAAGCTTGAGTCACCTGTAATCGCAGCCTGTTGATACGTCTTCCGCCAATTCCGATGCATTCTCCATATAGTCTAGCTTCTTGGATTATTTACTTAGCGTAGAGATTGAATAAGTTGGTGAGAGGATACAGCCCAGATGCACCCCTTTTCTGATTTTAAATCATGTAGTATTCCCTTGTTTTGTTATACAGCTGTCTTGATCGACGGACATGTTGGCGTGAGCACGATTATTGTAAGTGTTCTGGGATTCTTATTTGTTGCGCTGTTTCCCCCAGTTTATTATGCTCCACAGCACGGAATGCTTTTACATAGCCAATCAAACACAGCTAGCCATCTTTCTGGTGTTCTCTGCTTTCAGCTATGATTCATCTGACATCAACAATGAGGTCCTTTGTTACTCGCCCTCTTTTGAATCCAGCCTGAATTTCTGGCAGCTCCTTGTCAACATGTCGCTGCAACCCTTATTGAATGATCTTCAGCAAAATTTTACTTGCATATGGTATAAATGATGTTCTATAATTTGCACATTTCTGTTGGGGTACCTTTATATGTCAAATTTCTTTCTTTCTGACTTATTTATTTATTTTTCTATGTCAAATTTCTGGACATAGATGAGTGAGTGTTCCCAGTCCTCATTAACTTGTTGAAACATTTCAATGGGTATTTCATCAATTCCTGGAGCCTCATTTTTGGCTAATGCCTTTAGGGAAACTTGAATTTCTTCCTTCGATATCACCAGTTTTTGATCATATGCTACCTCTTAAAATGATTGAATGCCAACCAGGTTTTTTTCTTTTGCACAGTGACTCTGTGTATTCTTTTTTTTTTAATGCTTCCTGTATCATTCAATATTTTGCTGTTAGAATCTTTCAGTATTGCAACTCAAGGCTTGGATTTTCCCTGAGTTCTTTCAGCTTAAGAGATGCTGAGCATGTTCTTCCTTTTTGATTTTCTAACTCTTGGTCCTTGCACAGTTTATTATAATAAACTTTACTATCTTCTTGAGCTGCCCTTTGAAAATTCCCATTCACTTTTCACCTCAATGTTTTTTCCCTTTGCCTGAGCTGCTCGACGATTAGGAGCAAGTGTCAGAGTCCCTTCTGACATCCATCCGGATCCTTTCTTTCCTTCCTGTGTTTTGAATGACCTTTTTGCTATCTTTATGAATGATGTTCTTTTCATCACTGTACTGGGAGCTCTTACAGATGTCCTAACATTTCACAGTTCAATCACATTAAGCAGTGTTGTGCAATTGCTACCACAATCATTTTCAAAACATTTTCTTTCTTTTTGTACTCCTTGATGTCAGCTCCCCTCCCTCCCCCACCCAACGCCACAGGAACCTTTATTTATTTACTTTCTATCTGACAACATCCACTGTCTTCTTCCACATACAATTCTATGGTTCAGTCCACCGGAGTGGGTCAGCCATTCCTATCAGCCACCTCCCCCCTTCCTGCGTCCTCAGGGCTACAGTTCTGATATTTGGGGTTGGAAGGGCAAGTTCATCACCTTGTTGCCATTGGCTGCTCAGAAACGGACTCATCCAGGTGTCCACAGTCAAGAGAAGACAGCTCTGCTCCAGATCTCCAACCTGTTCCGATCTCTAGTTGGCAGCTGTATTCTCTGGACTTTTTGATCTTCAGTTCTGCTTTGTCCACGCAAGTGCCCTGGACCTCACCTCCATACTTTCTTATCTTGATAGAAAACTGACCCTGCTTGTTACAGAGGGCCAAGTGGAGCCATCACCCCGGCCCAGCACAGGCACATGAATGATGTTCTTGATGTTCTCTCACAGCTCATCAGGTCTTCTGTTATTAGCATTCAACACAGCAAATCTTCTCTTGAGATGTTTTTGACATTCACGTGGGATATACATTGGATGTGTTTTCCTTTTTTTCAGCTTCTACCTGAAATGAAATATGAGCAATTCATTTCCATAGTCCGTTCTTGGTCTGGTTCAGGTGCTAATATTAAGCTTCTTCATAGTGTCTTCCCACAGATATAGTCAGTTTGATTTCTGTGTATTCCATTTGGATAGTCCTCATGCACAGTCACTGTGTTGTTGGAAAAAAAGTTTTTACGATGAACAAATCATTGGTCTTGCAAAATTCTGCCATGCCGTCTCTAGCTTCATTTCTATCACCAAGTCCATGTTTTCCAACTATCGTTCCTTCCTCTTTGTCTTCAATTTTACATTCCAATCATCAGTAATTATCGATACATCTTGATTGTAAGTTTGATCAATTTCAGACTGAAGATGATGATAAAGTTCAATTCCTTCATCACTAGCTTTAGTGGTTGGTGCATACATTTGAATAATAGTTGCGTTGACTGGATTTCCGAGTATGTGGATAGATATGATCCTTTCACAGACAGCATTGTATTTTAAGATAGGCCTTCAAATGTCCTTTTGGACAATGAGTGTGACAACATTCCTCTCGAGTTTGTCATTCCTAGCATAGTAAACCATATGATTGTCAAAATAGCTAACCCCAGTCCATTTTGACTCAGGATACTTAAGATCCCATCAATTCCTGGAGCCTTGTTTTGGACTAATGCCTTCAGTGTAGCTTGATATGTTTCATTTTTTATGACTTCCAGTTTTCCTAGATTCATACTTCATACATTCCAAGGTCTAATTATTAATAGATGTTTGCAGCTGTTTCTTCTCACTTTAAGTCAGGCCTCACTGGCAAAGTGACACACACGGTCAGTTCAGACATGTGGAAAAACAAAAACAAAAATAATTTCATGTTCACCCAGGCAGCACTTCCTCAATCAGCTTCCTACCTGAGGGCTCATGTTATGACACTGGCGCTGCTACTGGTCATGAGGCTTCCCGAGTCTAAATTCCTCAGGGGTGGACAGCCTATTCCTTCTTCATAGTCTGTAAGCTCTGCTGAAATCTGTGCGCCAAGTGACCCTGCTGGCATTTGAAATACTAGTGACATAGCTTTCAACATCACAGCAACACAGCAGCCACCACCGTTCAACAGACTGATAGATGAGTGGTGCTTTGTCAATATGACAAACTGACAGACAGAGTGTTACCATCATTGTGTTTAGCAGGGAAGCTATTTCTCTAACATCTTAACCCACAGCTGCTTTGCTCGAGAGAATGAGGTGGAAGTGACCCTGTGCAACGTCCACCTGGTCCTCGTGGAATGCTCTCCTCTGGAGATGGAAAGAACACAGCTCAATCCAGACGAAGAGGCCACATATCAGGCACTCCAGTCAACTTAACTCCAGTCCCAGTTAAGTTCCCAGCCAGTAATCAGGAACTCACATGATTTCAGTCATGTGACCGCACCATCCTGGGCCTGCAGCTCACTCAGTTAAGCCCTCAGCTGACTCCAGCCCTACATGACACTTGACTGCAACCCCAAGAGAGATCTGGAGTGAGGACACTCCCATCCCTCTACAGTTGAGCCCAGTCAACTCCCCAAACTATGAAACGATGTATTGCTGTACTGAGTCTGTAGGTTTGGGGAGCAGGATACAAGGGTAGGTAACTAGAATAATAGCAACTTTGGTTAGACATGCATGCCATAGGATAAGGCATATTTTTTAACTCGTGGGCTCCATTTTAGGGCAACGGAGTCCATAACATCACAGAGTGGTACCCCGTTGGTTCACACCTGCTGCTTCGGATGCAAACACTGTCATCGGACTTCTGCGATATTTGCTCAGCAGGGGTTCCCCAGCCATTCTCCCCTGTGTTGCGTTGTTCAGTCTCTCGTTGCAGCATGGAACTTGGTACCTTACTTGCAGGACAGGAGCGAAGAGCTGTTGTCTTCAGAAGATGTCACCGGAGAGGCAGTGCCATGCAGAGCAAAAAGCCACCCCCCCAAAAATAAATAAATAAATAAATTTTTAAAAAAGCCACCCCAAACCTGGTTATAGAGGGATAAATAAGCTCTGGTACGTTCACACAACGGAATATTATGCACCTGTAAAAAACACTGACAGCGCTCTTACACGCCCCAAGACATGGACAAACTTAGAGAACATTATGCTTAGCTAAATTAGTCAATCTTAGAAAGATAGATACTTAATAACACCACCATTGTATGGAAAGACAAAGAAAAAGAAACGTTTTTATACCAACAGATAAGATTTTGAAGAGTACGAGGAAGCCAAGAATTGGGGTGGGAAGAGGGAACAGGGACCCATAGGAAATGATTGAGGCAGGGAGGGAAAAGTGAGAGGGGTGGGGGGCCACGAAGAAAGAGAACCACATTTGTGGGGTAATTAACAAGATGTTACTACTGATTTCTTGGTTGAGCTGGGCTGTGTGATTATATAGAATACACTTTTAGAAAAGAGAGAGAGAGAGTGAAGGCTCATAACCTTCAAAACCAAACAAACAAAGCCCTTCCAGATTCTTTACCCCTTGTACCTAAATCGTGGTCCGAGTGGCTGGAAAAAGGAGGCAAAGTCCAAGTGAAGCGGACCCAGAGCCTGTAATGACCCACACAGTCAGTTCAGCATATAGAAAAATGAAAACAAAACTTTGATTACTAACTTACAAGAAAGCCTGTCTGTTGGCAGTAGGCATTTTGAGAAATTTCGATAGGCATGTGCGCTTATTTACCGAGCTGCCTGATGGCGTCCCACTTTACACGTTGGCCTGCTCACCACAGGCTCCGCGGTTTGAACCCACCAGCGGCTCTCCCAGAGAAAGAGGGTGCTCTCTCCTCCAGGACAGAGTTCGAGTCTCACAAACCCACCGGGCAGCTCTCCACTGTCCTATCGGGGGGCGTGGCGTCACCCTCGTGTCACTCCCATCTCAACCAAAAGACAGAGACGTGCCCTGTCACATCTGTTCAGGGAAGGTCCAACCACATGGACATCTGGTTGGATGGGGTTTGTTTATTTTTTTACATGGAAGTGGCCCTCTTTTTGCTTATTTCCTCAAATGGTTTCCCAGATCTCAAACCTGGAGCCTCGCAGTCCTGAACCACCGGTGGGATCAAAGCAGGTGAAGAGGCAAATACTGAGGGCCCGTGGGTTTGTCTAGTGGACAGGTGGCAATTGGCTGCGCCACTTTTCCTCTTCAGGCGGGCAGAACATTGGGCAGGGCAGAGCAGGACCGGGCTCAATTTTCCCCCTTCTGCCTCACTTCCTACGGCTTCACTCAATGCCACCCCCACTTCCAGGCTCTGGGATCTCCTCACTGTCGCAGTGGTGGCAGCAGCGACGAGCTGGCTTTGTATTTACAATGTCCAAATCACACAACGTCTCGCTTCACAGAATGCGTCATCGATGTGAAGTGACAGATACCTGTGTAGAACCCTTTCATCACCGCAGAGAGCCATTTTGTACCCCCTTTGCTGTCAAGTCCCTTCTCTCACTCCTCACCCCAGGCAATCACTGAATTGCATTGTCACTGTAGATTAATTATAGTATTTTCTGGTATCCCATATAAATAGAATCATACAGGATGGACCTACAACTCATCTGTTTGTCATACTGTGGTGACTTTTTTGTTGCTGTGATGTTGGACACTATGTCACTGGTATTTCAAATATGCTCAGAATCACCCATGGTGAATAGTTTTCAACTGAGTTTACAGACCACAAGTAGACTAGGAAGAAGGAATAGGCTGTCCACTTCAGAGGGATTGGTCACGAAAAGCCTTCAGCACGGTCACAGAATGCTGTCTGATATAGTTGGAAGACCTCAAAAATACAGCTGGGGAAGAGCTGCCTCTTCAAAGCCGAGTCAACCTGAATGACATGGGTGGAAGCAAGCTCTGGAGAGCCTCATTTGCTGATGGGGCACGACTCAACGTCAGAAGAAGACTTCTATTAATTGGCACATTTCAAATGTGTGATTTGTAAAGTCATTTAATTTCTGCAGAGTGTATTATGAACAGAGAATGTGTGCCCTTATGGTTTCAAGCAACATTGCCAAGTTGCTTTTCAAAAAACGCGGAACCAATTTCCTCTTCCAGCCACATAACTGTTATTGTTGTGAGGTGCTGTTGCCTTGTGTGACCCTATTGTCAGAGTGACCCTATGTACAAAAGAACAAAACACGGCCCCATCCTTTGTGAGCCCCTTGGTGCAGCCACCCTGTGTCAACCCACCTCATCACAGGGCTTTCTCGTTCTCACTGACCGTTCCCCTGGACTGCTCTCTCCTGACAGCGTGTCCACAGTGTGTGAGATGGAGTCTGGTCATCCTTGCTTCCAACGAACATTCTGACTTTACTTCTCTAAGACAGATTTGTTTGTTCTTTGGCCAGTCCAGGGTTCTCTCAATATTATTTGCTAACCATAATTCAAAGGCATTGATTCATCTCTGGACTTAAAAAAAATCATTGTCAGGGCTGAGCCCCGGTGGCGTAGTGGTTGTGCGTGGGACTGCGGTCCACTGGGATGGAGGTTCAATTCCAGCTCATGGGAGCAAAGGCTGGGCCTCCTACTCCCACCACCGGAGAGCAGTGATGCCCTCCCCACCAAAAAAAAAAATTCATTGTCCAACATTCACCTGCATACGGGGCAATAGAAAATACCATGGTTTGAGCCAGCTGTCCCTTAGTTCTTAAAGTAACAGCTTTGTTCTCTGACACTTTAAAAGGTCCTGTGCAGTATATTTACCATCAGTTCACTTCTTAGCTGTTGCTTCCTTGAGCCTACATTGTCGATCCAAGTGAAATGAAATCCGTGACCACGTCAATCGTTTCTTTGTTTATCCTGATGTTGCCATTGGTTCAGTTGTGAGGTCTCTGTCTTCTTGGCATGGAGCTGCAATTCATAATGAAAGCTACAGTCTTTGAACCTCATCAGTGTTTCAATTCCTCCTCGTTTTCAGCATATAAGGACGTGTTATCTGCATGTTGCAAGTCATTAGCAAGCCTTCCTCCAATCTTGATGCCACATTCTTCTTTATAGAGTCCAGTCTCCAATTATTTGCTCATCTTCCAGATGGAGTAGGTAGAGTGAAAGGATACACTCCTGACACATCCCTTTCTTGATTTTAAGCCACCCAGTATCCTCTTGTTCAGTTCAAATGCATGCCTCTTGGTCTATGTACACGTTCCACATGAACCTGATGAACTGTTTGGGAATTCCCATTTGTTGCAATGTTTGTTATTCTGGTAGTTACATAATTTCCTGTCAATGTCATACGTGAGTGTAGGGGTGGAGTCTACCCTGTTACAGTCTGATGATGCCTCCTTGTGGGCATGGCTCTCTCGTGAGGATTCTGGAAACTTCCTCTCCTTCTCCCCATGATTGGGCCAGCATGTTGCTGCATGAGCTAGTTATTTGCCTCACCTGTGTGCTGCGCTACCTGTGGGCTGAGCTAACCCGTGGATCATGTTGCTTTGCCATGCATTGCTAAAGCTTGAGGCTTCAAGACCTGCGTCCCTATACCCCCATGCTACTGACTGTTGCTACCCCACTCCTAGTACCATAGTATGTTAGGTTGGGGTGACTAGAGAAACAAATCCAGAAATACTCAGAGCTGGAGGAGTCACATGGAGACTCCACCCATGCTGAGATGCTTCCACTGGCATTAAATCCACAAGACTTTTCATCCACCAGCCTGTGCTCTTCCTGCATTTGGCAACATTGCACGTGCTGTGTGAGTCTGAAGAGAAATTTATGGACTAGAATGGTACATATGGGCTGATATCCGACTTATGGACTTGATCTGGACTGGGCTGGGATGTTTTCTCAATATACACTTCCTCTTTGATATAAAGCTCTCTCTTGCATACATATATGAGTGTTGCTGGATTTGTTTCTCTAGTCAACCCGACGTAACACAGCTGTGATCCATGCAGTTGAATGTCTTTGCATAGTCATTAGAGGACAATTAAGCATCTTTCTGGTATTCTGTTTGTTTTCAGCCAAGATCCATCTGACATCAGCAATTATATACCCCATTCCACGTCCTCTTCTGCATTTGGTGTGACTGGCAGCTTTCTGTAGCTATGCTCCTACAACTGTTTTTGAATGATCGTCAGGAAAATCTCACTTGCACGCACTCTTAATGGTAAAAAGCCAAACCCGTTGCCAATGAGCTGATGTGGACTCATGGTGACCCTACAGGACAGTGAGTTTCCGAGACTATAACTCTTCATGAAAGTATACAGCCCTATCTTGCTGCCCCGGGGCGTCTGCTGCTTTTGAATTGCTGACATTGCAGTTAGCGGTCCAATGCATAACAGCTACCCTACAAGGTCTCCTTGATATTAATGATATTGTCCAATAATTTAAAAATTCCTTTGGGAATTCTTTCTTTAGAATCTTTTTGTGTCAATTATCTAAGTGTTCCTGCAATCTAACAAGCTGGCCCTCTGGTTGATGGGACCATGGATTCCAAGGGTAGGAGTCAAGAAGGCGGAGAGCTTTCGAAGCCAGACAAGGACTCTAAATGCTTGGAGCGGGAATTGAAACGGAGGCTCCCAGTCAGTGACCACAGTGACCAGCCTGCAGCTTCCAGAGGAGATGCTTGGTCTCACGGAGCTGGGTCACGCTGTCCTAGAGGCACTCTCTCGGAATGTCTGACCTACAGACTCTGTGGACCAACGGAAGTGTTGTTTTCCCTCTAATATCTCAGATTGAACTACGGATCTGAGTGGCTCACCAAGGACGAAGAGTTAAGTTGAAGCAGACTTGAAGTCCTGAGTGTCATAAAAGCTCATCTCAGACGTTAAAGGGAAAAAGAAGAATGCATCGATTCATTTAACAAATCCTGATCGCACAACGGGCTAGGCTTTGGGCTGCTAACCACAAGCTCAGTCCTTTGAAACCCCCAGCTGCTCGGGGGGGAGAAAGATGAGGCCTTCTGCTCTGTAAAGAGTTACTGTCTCAGACACCCACAGGGCTTCGATGGAAGTGAGTTTTTTGAGATGAACACCAAACCCACTCCTGTCAGGTCACGCCCAACTCATAGCGACATCGAGCAGAACAGCCCCATGGGGCTTCCTGGCCTGTCAGCCTTCCCCAGGGGGACCGGCACGATCGAACCGCCAACCCCTCGGTCAGCGGCTGAGCACATAACCCCTGTACGACCACTTGAAAATAAAGCTAACTCCCGACATAAAACAAACAACCTGAGATTTTAAAACAGACTTTACAAGGAGTTAAATATATAACTATAATTCAAGAACTAGGCTATGAAGGAAAATAGCAGATGCCAAGAGAGCCTAGTAGATTTGGATTGTATGTGGGTGGTGCATCGAGTTCTTCTTAGGAAGTGATTGTTCTTTGCACTGTCATCTATCCCTTTGCTTTCTTGAATCGATGTGTTTCTTCGAAGTCAGGAGATGTTTCGGAATACGCTTTTTAAAAAAAAACGTACCGGGCTATAATGAACCTATCATACAATTCCATAGTTCAGTCCTATCAAGAAGGTTGGTGCCGTTGTCGCCACAACGTATTTGGAACTTTCCCTCCTTTCTTGTACTTTGTATTGATGACTCCCCATTTCCACACCCTCCCCTAAAATACACTTCTAAGAGGCATGTAAAGCCAGATTTGTCACGGAAAATGATAGTTGGAAATACAGGTACTGAAAAAGCAAGAAGCTGGAAGTCAGAGAGAGTTTGGGCTGAGAGCCATGAGACGGTCATGTACTCCTCCCCAAACTGGCCTTTTGTACCAAGCAAGGACCACATCTGTCTTAGTGGTTTAGGGGTAACTCTTAGTCCCTAGAGCCAGGATCTCAGGCTCTGAGGTAGGTGTGGCCAGCCTTAGCTGGAAGCCGGAAGCCCAGACTCCAGGGAAAGGGCTGAGGGAGGAAAGAGCAGAACCTCAGGTGGGGGTAGGATGGAGCTGTAGGGAAGATAGTGGGGAGCTGTAGCAGGGAAGCTTAGGAGAGAGGAGTGCATTCTGAGGTCAAGGCCAGAGGTCAAGTCAGGTCCCAACACAGCTACTGTGTTATTCGGAGCACCATGCCCTCTGACCCGAGTCGGTCCGTTGAGCTCCTGACAGGAACTGGAACGGCTACTTCCAGGAGTTCACTGCTGAAAGAGGCAGGTCTCTAACCACTTACGTCTGAGCCTCCTCCCAAACTGGGGCTGCGATCTTCAAATCTCATGGCCCCTTGGCTCTGTCCATCTCCCATCCAGCCGCTTTCCACTGTAGTGTTAGCAGGGACTGGATCCTGGCTAGTGGGTGGTCTTTCACCTCATCCCCTTGATGTGTCTGCTGCTTCTGCTCCTAACACTGTTTCTACCCCATGTAGCTGGCACCTAGAAGATACTCACAAAGTGTTTCTGGCAGGAAGGTTCATCGAACTGCACACGGACAGCACTCTAAGTTTCAATCCTGCCTCCCGATAGTGGAGGAGCAATACATCCAGAACTCCACGAGGAACAGGAAGCAATGGACGGAGGTGCACAGAGAGCTTGGAGCACCCCCTCCCCCCTGCCTCAATCGTAAGCTGTGGTGGGCTTTGGGGTTGCCACTCGGACTCCCCTCCCAGGACCCACTGCACAATGGCTCCATTCAGATATGTGCCCTGTCCTGGTGATGCCCAACCCTCAAAGCCGAGAAGGCGGGTTTGCTGGTGGACAGTGGTCCTGCAAGAGCTCACTGCGGAACTTTGCTGACATCTAGAGTACGCGCACCTTGTCTAACGATTTAACGATGAAAGCCGGGTTGGCGAATGTTGAAAACTCCGAGTACACCTCCATCAAAAAACCAAAACTACTGCGGTCTTCGAGTCCTTCCAACTCGTGTCAACCGTAGAGGACGGAGCGTAACTGCTATCCGGGGCTTCCAGCATTGTACACCTTTATGGAAGCAGACAGCCTCGCTTTCCTCCTACCGAGCGGCTGGTGGGTTTCAAACCACTGATCTTATGGTTAAAAGCCAGCCTCCTAACCCACTGCACCACCAGAGCTCCACGTTGTTATTGTTAGGTGCTGTTCAGTCCGTTCCCACTGGTAGGGACCACAGACGCCCCCACTGCCAGGCCTCCGCCGTCCTCACACCTGCGCTTCCATTAGAGTCGTGGTTGTGGCCACTGGGTCAGCCCAGCTTGTCAAGGACCGTTCTCTTTTTTGCTCCCTTCCACTTTATCAAGTATCATGTCCTTTTCCAGGGACTGGCCTCTCTTAACAACATGTCCAAAGGACTTGAGATGAAGTCTCGCCACCGCTGCCTCTAAGGAGCACTCTGGCTGCATTTCTTCCAAGACAGGTTTATTTGTCCTCTGGGCACTCCCCGGCACTTTCTCTCGTCTTCGCCAGCACTGTGATTCAAAGGCATCGATTCTCCTTCAGTCTGCCCGAGTCAGTGTCCAGCTTTCCTGCCCATGCTTGAAAAGTCACGCCTGAATTTCTGACCGCCCTGCATCAGATCACAGCAGGGTGGGGAGCACCGGGCTTTGGATCTCAGCTGGATTCCAGCTCTGTTCCCCTGGGGAGGGGGGCGCATATGTCGATAAGTTCTGTCCACAGTGTACCCGGACATTCCAGGTCCAAAGGCCATGCTCTTGTCCTAGCCCTTCTTTCTTGCTGGGACTCGGGTCCCTTCTCGGCTTGTTTCACCATCTTCTTACTTCTTTTATGATACAAGAGAGGCATCTTGGTCGGGCGGTGGATGACCCGTTGGGCTGATAATCGAAAGATCGGCAGTTTGAGCCCACCAGTCCCTCCTCAGGAGACAGCCTCGTCTTTCTGTGCCTGTCCAGAAGACCGCAGTAGTTTTGGTTTTTTGATGGAGGTGTACTTGGAGTTTTCAACATTGGTAGCAGTTCGAGTCCACCCCGTAGCGCTGCTCTGAGCCAGAATGGACTCGATAACGGGGAGTTTTTTCTCTTTCTTTGGGAGATGAAGGATCATGCCACCTCCCCAGGCGCACTCCCCTTGCACGGGATCAGGGCTATGACTGGGGTAAGGGTGTTGCATCCCACACTAATCCCCTTCCAGCTGATTGGCTGATCACATCAGGGGGCGGAGTGGTTGCATCATGGCATAACCGCCAAATGATTGCCCAATGACATCATTGCATACCGGCCAAACCAGTGAGAAGCATGGCCCAGGCAAGTTAACGTGCATTTTCAGGAGGCGCAGGTGGGGGAGGGGGGCTCAGAGCCTTGGTGGTGTCATGGTCATGAGTTGGACAGTGCTCTGCAAACTCAACAGTTCAAAAGTCTAGCCTCTGGGAGTCGGCGTGGCTTCCGTGGCGGTGAGTTTGGTTTGTACTGATCTTGGAAACGATGAGACACGAGCACAGACGAGGACCTGGTGGCCCCTAATCTGCCTCTAACACCCTGACTTGTCATTCGAACCCTTGTTTCCTCGTCCATGACTTCGAGTGCAGATAACAAATCCTTGCCCACGGCCTGTTTTGCAACTCGAAAGATAGCCAGGAACGTCCACGAAGAGTTTGTCGCAGACTGTCACCGGCACAGTCCTGCTCTGTCCTAGAGGGTCTTGGGGGGTCAGCCCTGTGTTTGCTTTTGGATGACAAGCACATCAGGAGTGCTGGTGGCAGGTGGCTCTTAACAGCTGCTCTGGGGGAGAGAGAGGTGCATCTGCATCCAGACAGATTTCAGACTGGGGAACTTTATGAGGCAGTCCTACTGGGTTCCACAGGCTTTGCCTTGAGGTGGCCTTGAAGGGAGTTGGCAAGGAAGGGAGTCAAGTCCCAGTTCATTTCAGCTCTCATCCTCAAGGCCCCTGTCTCCTCAGGGCTGGCCCAGCGAAAGGAACCCGCGGTTGGCATGTGCCTTCCACAGGCTAAATGGGTTTTGCCGGCTAATCCTCACAGTCATTCTGGCCACCAGGTTACTCCCACTGACAGACGAGGTTCTGAGTTGGAAGAACTGGGACTAGTACCCCTGTCTCCCAGGCTGCAGGGCCTGTGTCCCCTCCACCATACCTCTCAGTCTGTGTCCTCAGAGTTGGGCACAGGACCTGACAGCCCCCTAATCTGCCTCTAACACCGAGGCTTGTCATCTGAACCCTTGTTTCCTCCCCAGAAGGGCATTGCAGGCTCAGACTGTGGCCTTTGTGTTACCTCACTGACCCCTACGTGGGTCTCTATCTAAGGCGAAAAGGGGCTGAGGGAGCTCCAGAAAAGGGCCTTTAAAACTCGGCTGCCTTGCCTCAGCAGACCCTTATGAGTTCATGCTCTAGGGGGGTGGGGGGCCCTTCTGCACTTGGAGAATTCGACAATCCCCAGGTGGGTTTTGGCGTGAGCGGGAGTAGTTGTGAACAGGTGCCATGGAGTCGGTTCTGACCCATCGGGACCCTATATGGAGCCCAGGAGCAAACCCTGCGCTAACTTCTGCATTGTTCTTATGTTGGAATCAGAGAGGCACCACCAAGCTCCTCTGTCACCAAGTCAGTGTAGTCGGGCTGGGCGGGGGGTGGGGGGTGGGGTACCTCTGGGAGGCCTGAGAAGGATCTAGAGGCCTCGGTATCTTCTGCCCAGGACACTTGTTTCCCAGAAGTCTGCAAACTTATCTCCTTCTGATCCCTGATGGTGGTCACGGTAGGGAGATTGTTTGCTGAGGCAGATTTATCGCTGCTGCCCCCACTGTGGTCACTAGGCTGCTCTCCCCCACCCCCCACCTGGAAGGTCCTCTCAGACCTCTCCTCCAGCCTCATTTCCATTCCTGGTCCCGTTTGAGAGCAGCCCCAAGCCCCCGCATCTTTCTTCCCTGGCTCCCTGAGTGCTACCTGACTTGGGTTTCTTTTCCGGCCATGGTCTTTCAGGTCCTTTCTTCTCCAGGCTAGGAGCATGCAGAGATGAGGGGCAGCCCCTCCTCACCCCCCACAGCACAGCCCAAGTGGGAGAGGAACCATAATTGCTGGCACTGTCGCTTTCTGAGTGCTGGTGCAGGAGAATGCTGGGGCTGCCCCTTGACCCGCCTTCCCCTCCTGCGACAGCCCCCGCAACTCCTCCTGCTCCCTGATTCCCTTCCAAAAGAGGTGACCCACCAGGCCCTCTTGACAACCCCCTCCCCTCCACGTGGCTCCCCCTTCACAGGCTCCTCGGTGGAGGAGATGGAAAGCAGACCCTCCCGACTGTTTAACTTCAGCCGAGATGATAATAACTTTCCCATGGACGCAACTGTATCCTTTCCGTGTGTTCCTTCGGGGATCCCGAAACCCCATACGGTTCTCATTTGCAGCTCGTTCCCGAGGAGGCCTCATTTCCTCGCCACACACCCCTGATGTGGTTTGGGTCTCCCTCCCACAGCCAGGGGTGGGGGTGGGGTGGGGGGAGGTGGCTTCCCTGAGCCGGTCTCCACCCCACCTTGGCCTGCCCTGGCCTCTTGAGCCGCTTCCCTAACCAGTGTCCTCTCTCTGACACCCACCCCCATCTCAGATGACTAGTTACTGCCATCTGACCCAGGGTCTGCAGTCAGGGTGG